>CAUYPK010036621.1:0-27941 GCA_963574355.1 Loris lydekkerianus
TGGGTTTGGGGTTGGAATGTTCTTCCTTCTCCGGTTGCTTGAGATGTTTCATTAAGTTGTTTACTTTCCTCTCTTTCCATTCTCTTGAGGAAGGCTTGCAGTGCTATAAATTTCCCTATAAGGACTGCCTTTGTGGTATCCCAGAGGTTGTAATAATTCCTGTCTTCATTGTTGTTTTATTCAAAAAATTTAGTGATTTTCTTCTTAATATCATCTATAACCCATCTATCATTCAGCATAAGGTTATTTACCTCCATGTTTTTGTATGGGTATGGAGATTCCTGTTGTTATTGAGGTCAACTTTTATTCCATAATGATATGAGAAGTTGCAAGGAATAATTTTTATTTTTTTTTTAATTTTCTGAGGTTAGATTTGTGGCTTAGGATGTGGTCAATTTTGGAGTATGGTACGTGGGCTGATGACATGAATGTGTATTCAGTTTTGTTGGGATGAAATGTTCTGTTGATGTCTGTTAAGTCCAGGTGTTGAATGGTTAAGTTTAAATCTAAGATTTCTTTGCTTAGTTTCTTTTTGGAGGATCTATCCAGCAGGGCTAAAGGGGTGTTAAAATCTCCAACTACTATGGAACTGGAGGAAATCAAGTTGCTCATGTCTGTTAGAGTTTCTCTTATAAATTGAGGTAAGTTCTGGTTGGGTGCATAAATATTCATAATTGAAATCTCATCATATTGAGTATTACCTTTAACAAATATGAAATGTCCATTCTTATCCTTCTTTATTTTTGTTTGTTTAAAGCCTATTGCATCTGTGAATAGGATTGCAATGCCTGCTTTTTTCTGCTCTCCATTTACCTGGAGTATAGATGACCATCCCTTCGCCTTGAGTCTATATTTATCTTTTAATGTAAGATGAGATTCTTGTATGCATGAGATCTCTGGCTTGAGTTTTTGTATCCAGTCAGCCAACCTGTGTCTCTTTAGAGGACAATTTAAACCATTCACATTAATTGAGAATATTGATAAGACTTTCAAGAGTCTGGTGGACATTTTTAATCCTTTTGTGACTGTGGAAGTTGGAATTTGATCAAAATTTTCTGGGTGGGTTTACTTTTGTGGTGGAGTATTGTGCTTGTCTTTATGGAGGATAGGTCTGAGAATGTCCTGGAGAGCTGTTTAGTTGTGACAAATTTCTTCAACATGTGAATGTCATTAAAGTATTTAATTTCTCCATCATAAATGAAAGTTAGTTTAGCTGGGTACAGGATCCTGAGTTGAAAGTAATTTTGTTTTAGGAGATTAAAAGTCAATGACCACCCTCTTCTAGCTTGAAAGGTTTCAGCAGAGAGATCTGCAGTTATTCTAATATTCTTTCCCTTGTCGGTAATGGTTTTCTTTCATCTGGCAGCTTTCAGAATTTTCTCCTTCATATTAAGTTTAGTGAAATTAATTATAATGTGTCTGGGGGATGTCTTATTTGAGTTGAGTCGTGCTAGAGTTCTGAAACTGTCTGCTATCTGAATTTCAGAATCTCTAGGCATGTCTGGAAAGTTCTCTTTCATAATCTCATGGAGAAGAGACTCTGTGCCTTGTGAAGCTACTTCATCACTTTCGGGGATCCCTATAAGATGAATATCTGTTTTCTTTGAATTATCTCAGAGCTCTCTGAGAGAGTGATCTGTTTTTGCCCTACATTTCTCTTCCTCTTTGAGAGTTTTGGAGTGTTCAAAAAGCTTTGTCTTTGATGTCCTTTCTTCTGTTTGCTCCATTCTGTTACTGAGAGATTCTACTATGTTTCTCAGATCTTTGAGGGCTGTAACTTCTTGTCTCAATATGTCAAAATTTTTGGTCATTTGGTCTTTGAATTCATTGAATTCTTGAGACATCTTTTGGGTTACTGCTTGGAATTCTAATTCAATCTTATTTGCTATCCAGATTATGAATTCGATTTCTGACATCTCAGCTATTTCTCTGTGCATGGGCTCTTGTGCTGTGTCTGCCCCATTGTTGCTTGGGGGAGTTGATCTACTCTAATTATTCATATTGCCAGAGTTTTTCCCTTGATTTTATCTCATGATTGTTTTTCACCATTGCCTCTGGCCATCCTCTGAGTTGGGGTCGTGTCTCTCCGAGATTAGACTCTAGTGAGATCACGGTATTATTACTTGATCTTTGTAGGGAGTGATCCTGTGTAGCTCTTCTGGGGATGCCCCAGCCAGGGAGTTCTGGTTGTGGGAGCAAACCCCGGATTGTGACACCTACAATCCAGCAACAGGGTGGGGGGTGGTGCACATGGTTCTTGGAGTGCCTTGTGCCCAATGAGTTTGGCACAGAGGGTCCAAGGCTCCAGAAGCCTCTGACCAGGAGAAGGGCTCTGCACAGAGGTAGGGAGGGCTCCGGAGGGCACTTGGCTACCAGAGTCTTTGGCCAGATGAGTGGGCTGGTGTGAAGGCAGGGAGGGTACAGGACGGAGGATGCTGGGTTGCACGGCGCCCGGAGTTCCTGTTCAGGGCATGGGGAGGATGGGTGAGTGGGGTGCAGCTCTTACCGGGGTCTGGAGGTGCAGCTCTTACAAAGGCTGGGAGGGTGCCCATCGCAGGTCATGGGGCAGCTCTTCCCGAGGTCTGGGAAGGTGCCAATTGCGGGTCCCAATGCACCTCTTACAGAGGTCCAGGAGAGTGCTGATTGCAGTTAGGCGCAGCTCTTTTGAAGGTCTTGGAGGGTGCCCATCACGGGTCCTGGGGCAGCTCTTCCGGAGATCCAGGAGGGTGCCGATCATGGGTTGGGGCCAACAGACAGAAATTTTTAAGGTCTTGAACTTGAAAAATTATTGTGAGCAAGGGAATAATGCTCAACAATGCTACAGCTATTTATCAGCTGTTTCAACTTTATATTCAATTAAAGATGGCTTTCAGCTTTCATATTATTTTTATATTACTTTAGAAAGTTTTACTTGCATATGAATATATGCATCATTGTTAGATTAAAGGAAGATGAGTCATGGAAGAAAATTAAAGAGAAGATTGTTTATGGAAAACTGAAATATTATTCTAAAAATGATATTTTAAAAATGTATACATGTGGGTGTAATTATGTTATTGCTGTTGTAAGGAAGCTGGGGCTTCTGTGTGGACCTGGCATGGACATCAATCAGTATTGTGTGTCCCCTTAGTAGGTATGTTACCTTGGATAAGTAACATCTTCTGAGCTTTGATACTTAAGATAAAAAAAATCAAGCTATGTCTTGCACTAAACAAAGGAATATAGCAAAACAAACAAACAAATTAACACCCTCATAGTCCTTGAATCCTCACATTCACAAATATCTTGATGTTATCTAGTTCAATAAAGCATATATACAAATTTAGGTGAACTTCAAACTTTTAATGAGACGGCTTCAATAGGGTCATGACTGTTCTTATCACTTGCAGTTGATTATGTTTCCAGCTAGCATCTCACTTGAACTCACTAGTTTCACTGCACATGTAATTCACATTTGTGCTTTAACAAATTATAATTCCTTAAGTGTGGTAGGCTTTTATTATTATTGTAAGGCAAAAAATTAAAACGATTAATTCTAAGAATGCTGGCTAGAAACCAAATTACTTCAAATAGAATTTGTTTTCTCTAGAGTTTTCAAAATTTTATTACCTTTGCCACCTTCAAGATATTTGTCTCATATTTATGTAACATCTTTTTATTGTTTACATAATATTTGTATTTATATTAATCTTAGATAAATCCTCCTATATCTTCTTTTATTTATCATGGCCTTGTTGGAAGCAATAACATTAATGATGTGCTACTTTAGATCAGCTTCAACTAATAATTATTCTTTGATTTTTCTATGTTACATTTTAATAAACATGCAAAACATTAATTTAAAAATTTCATTCATGGGCCACCTAAACTCAGCTTACAATGTACCTATATTATATAGCTAGGTCTTTCTTAACAAAGTAGCACTGACTGGGTAGCTTAGCTACCATGCATTTATTTCCTCACAGTTTAGAAGTTGGAGACCTACGTGTTTGTAAGATTAGTTTCTTCTAAGGACTTTAGAGAAATACTCTGTTCCAGGTTTCTATTTGGCTTGTAGATGATTGTATTTTCCCTATATCTTCAAATCATTTTCCTTTTGAACATAACTGTATGCAAATTTTATCATCTTGAAAAGACACCAAGCGTATTGGATTAGAGTCCACAGTAATGGACTCAACGTTAACTTAATTGCTACTGTAAAGACCCTAGCTCCAACTATGGTTACATTATGAGGTACTGCATGGTTAGGACTTTGACATAAAATGTTTTTGTAGGCACAATTCAGCATATAACAGTGCCTAGTAAAAAACTTTCTTGTTTGTGACCTGATTTTTCTTTCTTTCCTTTTTTTTTTTTACTTTTCCTTTTATAGATCACTGGCCATACTTGGAATGACCTTTCTTCTATGTAGATAGAGATTTCTGCATATTTAAATCCCATAATTCTTTTTAAAACATATCAATAATGTCTTGTCGTAAAAATTTTCTGATCTTTCTATTTCCTTCCCAAACACCCCGTTTAATGCTATATCTCCTTTTCTAAATCCTCAGAATGCATTAGTATCATTTTTTAAGGATTTTTTTTCCCTTTCAGAGGGTTTAATGTGAAGAGAAAAATTGTTTCAAAGGAAATATGTATTATAAAAAGGGATGCTGTTTTTTTCACTCATAAAAGAGTGATTAAAGAGCAATATTCTTAATATTTTTACTGAGTTTAAGGGGAAATAAGAAGAAAAAAATGTACCTGTAAAATAAAAGTGAGAAAAGAGAAAAGCAGCCCCCATTACATTGCAGGCACCACCAAATGAAGTCACACAAACTTTATTTCATTTAAATCTCTTCATATAATTTTTGTTTAGCTATTACTTTCATATCAAAGGGACCAAATTGGAATTGACAAAAGTGAGAAATCAAACAAGAAAAGAAGGAAGGATGATCAGATTAATCAGAAATAATAGTAAAAACTAAAACAGGTAAATTATGATTATTTGTTTTTCTTATTCTCAAGTGATCACATTATATTGTTAATGTGTGAACTTAAGCTTCACATATTTTTATGCAACTGTTAGCAAAATAAATATATGCACTGCAAATTAAATATATGTGAGCATACAAATAAATATATGTGAGCAACTAAACTAATTGGTTTGTTTCTCTATCAGATGTCAATAATGGACATAAAGTTTTTGTTGCTTCTTCTTTAAAACTATATTTAATACATTTTCTAGCCTTAACTTAATGTTACAGCATTAACATGACTTATGGCAATTAAGGAGACAATTTAAATGTTCTAAAGAACAGAGCCCTTCTAAAATTCCATAACAATGAATTATCACAAGCAACTACTAACTTATCCCAAGGCCAAATTAGACGTATATAAAATTCTACTACTTTCCAGCTCATTTTCCTTTGGGAAATATGCCTAGTAATTACTTGTTAAGAAAAAGACATTAAGATGCATGTATAAATAAATACTATCTCTACTGAAGTCAAATACTAACATTTAATTCATTATTTATGTTTGAATAAGTGGCTATATGTTATTGAATCTCATTGAATTCTGAAATGACTTTATTTTTTCAGTACTTCCCGGAAAAGGGACACTGGTGGCACTGAAAAGGATGAAAATATATCTCTGTGGATCTACAGAAATTAGGAAAGGAGAGATTTTTTTTCTTTTACTCCTAGATGAAAAATCAATACAAGGACTATGCTAGGAATTAATCCGTTAATCATTATTTACTAAATCACTTTATTTTTCATCATTTCAGTAGTACCAAAGAAAATGAAGAATTCAAGGCTGACAACTACTTTCTTCCAAAATTATTTTATCTTAAAACTTGTTGTGTTTTAAGTTCTGCTTTAATGTGGAAAGTTATTGCTTCATATACTGTTTCTGTTCAAAAGTCAGTGGTGGACATAGGCCCTGACAACTGAAAACTAGCCTTGGAGGAGAGGATATAATTAGAGAAAAAGTACCCATGTTAGGTCCCATTTAGTAGATAAAAATATGGGATTTGGAATTTATGAATTAATGATTTAGCAAGTGGTAACAACTAATTGGGAAAAATGTATTAAGATAAGTTCTATAGAATAAAATTTTCAAAATTGAGCAGTGTGCATAAGATCTTTATCTCCTCCCCTTTCTGGTCTTTAATGATGTGGGTGCCAGTAAAGAGAGATAGGATTGCTATGTTAAAGGTGGCAACTTAATTTAAGTTTGAAATTGGCAAACTCTTTCTTTTTTGTCTCAATAGACTTAGGGGGTACAAATGTTTTTTGTTATATAAAAGAATTGTATAATGCTGAAGTTGGGGCTTTTAGCGTCTCGATCTCAAAATATTGAACCTCATACTTGATAGACAGATTGAAAATCTTTGTGCCTTCCTGCCTTCCCCCTTCTTTAGTTTTCAACGTTCATTACACTACTTTACAACCATATATGTGAGGTCAGACAATCAAGTTCACAAAGTCATCCTAGAAAAAGGGCTACATGCCTCAGTGCTAACTATCATTGCAGTCACTTTGTAAAGCTCTGCACTGACACGGGCTTCTAGTCTACTCTTCAAAGTAATTGTGAAACTTTTTAATGAAGTGGCCATCAGAGCTGTTGTAGTATTACCCTCGATGTCTTGAATGTCATCAAAATGCCTTCCTTTCAATAGTCCCTTCATCTTCAGGTAGAGAAAAATGTCATTAGGGGCAAGATCAGGTGAGTAGGCAGGGTATTCCAGAACAGTTATTTGTTTACTGGTTAAAAACTCTCTCACCATAGTGCCGTGTGAGTGGGTGAGTTGTCATGATGCAAGAGCCTGGAGTAGTCGGCAAAAAGGTTAGGAAGTTTTCATATCACCTTTTCATGCAGCCTTTTTAGCATTGTCAAATAGTAAATTTGGCTAACTCTTTGTCCAGTGGGTACAAATTCATAACATCAAAAAAGATTAGCAATCATTTTGACTCTTGATTTGGACTGAGGAAAATATTTTTTGGTAGTGGAGAATCGCTGTCCTCCACTGAGTACTT
Organism: Loris lydekkerianus; assembly: GCA_963574355.1. Classification (NCBI taxonomy): domain Eukaryota; kingdom Metazoa; phylum Chordata; class Mammalia; order Primates; family Lorisidae; genus Loris; species Loris lydekkerianus. Next base: position 7,023 of record CAUYPK010036621.1, read on the forward strand.
GGACGCTTTGTTTTAGGCTCATATTGTTACACCCATATTTCATACCGGTGATAACATGGCTCAAAACATTTTGCCTCTCCAAAAGGTCTTGGCAAAGTTTGACTTGCCTTTGCTTTTGCTCATTGATGAATTCTTTAAGGACCATTTTCCCACATTCCTTTCTCATGCCAAGATTTTCAGTTATGATTTTCCTGTTTTCGTTTTTTTTTTTTTTTTTTTTTTTTTGCATCAGCACTTTTATTGCAAAGTCTTCATTTCCACATATTTCAAGGTTTTGTACAGGCATTTTCAATTGCATATGCAGGAGGTCTGGGAGAATGGGCCTTTTTTTTTTTTATCGTTGGGGATTCATTTAGGGTACAAAGAACCATGTTTCATTTATTGCCTTTGTTAGGTAAAGTCACTGTTATAATTGTGTCCCACTCCCAAAAGGTGTGTCACACATTGTAAACCTCCACATTTCTCCCTCCTTCCCTTCCTCTGCTCTCCCTTTCCCCTACCTCCCATGTGCTCATTAATTGTCCTCGTATCAGAATTGAGTACATAGTATTCTTGCTTCTTTATTCTTGTGATGCTTTACTAAGAATAATGTCATCCAACTCTATCCTGGATGATACAAAGATGTAAAGTTTCCATTGTTTTTAGTGTCTGAGCAGTATACAGTGGTACACAGTGATCACTATCCCTTAACCCTTCAGTACATTAGGGACAAGGATGTCCCTAAGGTCAAAGTATCAGGGAGTTGAATGTTGCCAGCCAAACAATTTCATATGACATAAATATTATAACTATTTCCAAATACATTTGGGTTTTTATTTATGAACAGCTCATATTTCATCTCTTTGAAAAAATACAAGAATATGTATTAAACCACATATACCATAGCTTGTTAATCCATTCCTGGTTTGGTGGACATTTAGGCTGTTTCTATGTTTTGGTGATTGTACATTGAGCTGCAATAAACAGTCTAGTGCAAATGTCCTTATGATAAAATAATTTTTTTCTTCTGGGTAGATGCCTTGTAACGAGATTGTAGAATCAAATGGGAGGTCTAATTTGAGTTCTTTGAAGATTCTCCATACTTCCTTCCAGAAAGGTTGTATTACTTTGTAATCCCACCAGCAGTGTAAATATGTTCTCTTCTCTCCACATCCACGCCGGCACCTGAAGCTTTGAGATTTTGTGATGTGGGCAATTCCTACTGGGGTTAGGTGATATTTCAGGGTAGTTTTGATTTGCATTTCTCTGATGATTAGGGACTATGAGCATTGCTTTCATATGTTTGTTAACCATTTATCTATCTTCTTTAGAGAAGGTTCTATTGATGTCTCTTGTCCAGTGATATACAGGATTGTTGGGTCTTTTTTTTTTATTTTTGCTGATGAATTTGAGGTCTTTGTAGATCCTAGTTATCAAGCTTTTGTCTGATTCACAATATGTAAATATCCCATTCTGAAGGTTGTCTGTTTGCTTTGGTTGTTGTTTCCTTAGCTGTTCAGAAGCTTTTCAGTTTAATTAAGTCCCATTTGTTTATTTTTGTTGTTGTTGCAATTGCCACAGAAGTTTTCTTCATAAAATATTTCCCTATGCAGATATCTTCAAGTGTTTTTTCCACATTTTCTTCTAAGATTTTTATTGTTTCATGCCTTATATTTAAAATTTTATCCATCTTGAATCATTTTTTTGTAAGTGGTGAGAGGTGCAGGTCCAGTTTCAGTCTTTTATATGTGGTTATCCAGTTCTCCCAACACCATTTATTGAAACACTTGGTGTATTTAAATAATGATTCAAAAGAATTCATGAGAAGATAGTTATGTTGTTTTCAAGTTTTCAATGTCTTGATATCTGTGATTTTACCAACTTAGAGAAGAAAAGAACATTTATTACCCCTGATAATGTTTTTTGTTCTCACAATTTATTTGATTCCCCACAGTACTTTAGGGACAAAGGTGTTGCTAAGATCAAAGAGATGTAAGTATTTCAGAGTGGAATGTTGCCAGCCAAACCATTTATATGATGTAAATATTATACCTATTTCCATATACATTTTGTTTTTTGTTTATGTAAAACTTATATTTCATCTGTGAGGGAAAAATGCAAGTATATATTGTCATCAGTAAATACTGATCACCAATTGTGTAGATTGTCTGGTGAGATATATTGATAAGACATATTGCTATTAAAAGATTGCAGGTTGAAAAAAGCTCATTTCCATATACCATTACACATGCAGATATACATAAAATAAGTAATTACAAGGACATGTGATAAGTATTAAATTAGGGGCTAAGTCACATAATGTTTATAGAAGTTTAGAAAATTACTCAGACTTTATAACAATTCAAACAAGTTTCATGAGTGAGGGGACACAAGTTGAGCTATAGATTAAAGGTAGTATGTAGTATGGAGAAAGCCAAATAGTTTTTCAATAGTTAATATACACGCAATATGGGACAGTGTGGTGTCATACCATAATATGTATTGCTTCAGTAGAATTTATTGTCAGTCTCCAGCCCCCATTATTGCTGGTCTTTGACAGGCCTCAGGTTCTGATTTAATATAGCACTTAATGTATCCTTTACGAAGAGTGCCTAGTTGGCATACAAATTAATATCTTTTTGCCTTCCTAGGGAGAAAAAAAACCCAACAGGACATAAAGCAAGAGAAGGAAAATTCTTTTGAAGTCTAAAACTTAATGTGATGAGCAATAAAATTGTTACAGGTTTTCAGGAATAATGAAAAAAACATTTAAAGCATAAAGTACTCGGAGAAGTTCATTGCACATATATTATTGTCAGTTAAAGAATCTGTAAAATACAATATTGTCTGTTGGAATATAAGAAAATGGATTTGAATGTATTTAACAGTACATTTGTAACTTTCTTAAAATGTATAAGTAAATCAGGTATGTTAAAAACTCATCTGATCAGAAGAAATTTTTGCAAAGATGATGTTGTAAAACAGATTAATAACATTTCTTTCCTCTAGTACTTAACCTCATGAAATAAATGAAACTAACCAAAATAACAATAACAATAGAAACAAGACACATTTACCAAGAAATATTTATACGCTTATGCCTAAAATTTTGTAAGCTTCTTGCCGAGAAAATAAGCAGAAAATGCTAGTGTATGTTGGCATGATATAGAAAAACTCTGAATAACACTCTGGCTCCCAACAATCAGTAACTGGAAAATAAGTCAAGTCAACACACCATCAAATTGCTTCTTATCAGCCTAGAAACTAGAAGGTCAGCAAAGGCAAACTTTCTGATAATCTTTTGCATACCTATATTGTTCCTTTCAAGGATAGAAAGGATGGACCTGTTTTCCATCTTTTAGGGAATAGCACACTGAAGTGACAAATGACTAAATTCCATCAGATGGCAAAGTCAGTCCTCGTACATGTAAATTGAAGAATGTTAGGGACATTGCAGAGTAAGGATTCTATGGAGCACTGGTATTTTTAATATCTGAACTCATTTTATTCAACTTCCCAGTTTCACTCTCAAGTTGCAGTAGAGAACAAAAAATCAATATTCATTAGTAAGGTTTACTTCTGGAAGCACAAATGTGGATGTCAGTAATTTTGAAGAAGATGAAAAAGACCTTAAGAATATTAACTCACTCAAATTCATTACACTAAACAAATAAATTGAGATTATAATAAACAATGGAATATATAAATAAAGAAATTAAGTTATACACAAGATTTTTCAATGTTGCCTGAACCCCTCATTTCATCATCAAGACAAACAAACAAACAAACAAATAAATAAGTGCTATGATGTTACAGGCATTGTTAATATTTACCTATGATATAATCCCATTCTGTTCCCTGCCCCACAAAAGCTCAATTCTACATAGCACTGCCATGTGCCCATGCCTAAGAAGCCAATCTCGATTGCTTTAAATCCTTTGCTAAATCTCTTCCTTTCAGTTTACTTTGTGGCTAGGTGTGACCATAGGACCAAATTTTGACCTATAAAAGCTATAAGATGCTTTCAAGACAAAGTTTCTTCCCCATGCATTAAAAAAAAACAAAAAAAAACAAAAAGTTCTTGGCCCACTTGTCCCCTTTTCTTTAGACAATAACCTTTTCTTAAGTATACGATACCTTCGGTTCTTCAATATATCTTTTAACTACAAAGAAAAACTCCACTTGGTACATAGAAAGCCAATGGACAAAGCAAGGAGTCAACAGGATACAGGCAATAGCAAATGGAATGAAAAAAAAAAAAAAAAAGAACACTAAAGAAATAAAGGGAAGAGGAAGGAAGAGAGAAAAGGGAATGAGTAATGTTGGGGGGACTGAATACTAAAGAAAAGGAACACAGATGGAAAGAAAATAGGACCCTAAGAAAGGGAGTCATATCCCCTGCTGAAAAAGAACGTGAATAAAATTATAAGATAAATAAAATAAGTATGCATGAAGAATAGAAATTCAACACACGTACTTTCTCAACTTCCAGAAGCTTTTATTGCTGAAACAATTGCCATATTTTGAGCTCAGCATAGGCTAGGGATTAAAATGAAAATGAGAACAGAGAAGAGTTATGCCCAAAAGGAATTTGTTCATCTGCAGTATCTAAAATCTTACAAATAAAATTTGAGTGTGCTAAACCAAGGAGGGCTGAATTTAATTTTGCATCAGACAGAACATATTGACACAAATGTCCTAACAAGCTGTTCCATATGTGACATTCGAGCTCTAGTAAACAGCTGCAGTTTAACTTGCTAGCTTAGCTAAAACAAATCCAGATCTAACTCTTTACTATAGATATTGTAGGGCAGAAATCTGGTAATATAATGTAGACAAAACTACTTTAAAACTTTGGGAGGCAGAAATGTTTTGGATCTATCATGTGTTTATTCCTTTTTATTTCCAGTTAATGTGATGGTACAACAACTAGGTTGCAATATTTTTATTTGTTGGGTAGAGTCCCTCTTGCAGCTGTGTCTCCCACCCAAAAGGTGTGCCACATACCCTTACGTTGTGCCCATTAAGTGGGAGCATTATCATGTGTTTCTGAGAGAGAGAGAATTAGAAGGCTTGTCCTTTGTTACAACTGGAGCAGAGAATTTGTGGGCTAAATCTTAAATCGTGCTATCCCATTTTACCACACTGCACATACATGCTGCTGGTGGGAAGATTTGTAATTAAAATGGCCTCCCTGTTCCCAGTTGGCCCAGAAGGTTCTCAGGGTTACTAAACATAGGCAGCAATAGTTTTTCACCAGAAGTAACGTGGAAATTGTGCTCATCAAGGTTAGCAAAAGAATGATTAACTGGCTCGGCATCTGTAGCACAGTGGTTAGGGCGCCAGCCACATACACCAAGGCTGGCGAGTTCGAATCTGGCCCAGGCCAGCTAAACAACAATGACAAGTGCAACAAAAAATGGCCTGGCGTTGTGGTGGGTGCCTGTAGTCCCAGCTGCTTGGGAGACTGAAGAAAGAGAATGGCTTAAGCCCAAGGGGTTGAGGTTGCTGTGGGCTGTGAAGTCACAACACTCTACTGAGGGTGACATGGTGAGACACTGTATAAAAAAAAAAAGAATAATTTACTGACTGCATTAGTATACAAGTCTCAGTTAACTCATTTATTAAAGAAAGTAAATAAATGAAATTACTTAAAAGAACATCTGTAACTTAAAACAACATCTGATGTTTTTAATATTATATATATTTTAGTTTTTTTTATTAAGGAAAGTTGACAGATAAAATTATTTATATTTAAGTGTACAATGTGGTATTTTGACATCTGAATACACTACATAATGGTTATATCAAGCTAATTATCATACATATCATTAGCATAGTTACCATTTTTGGCTGTGAAAACATTTTATTTAGATCCACATTTTCAGGTATTTTTTAGTATGTGGTAAATTATTAACTTTATTCACTAAGCTATATTTTATGTTATCCAAAAGAGAAAACAAGTATTTTTCCATATTACCAAGTTTATGAAATTGTCATCCTTTTCAAATTGTGCAATGTTGTCATTTCATTTTCCATTCTTCGTATTTTTCAGTGTTAATGGCTAGAAATATTTTGCAATATTCATGATCAGATTTTCTCTATTCTGCTGAAAAAAAATCATGTTTGAGAAGTCACCTTTTCTAAGTAAATGTTATGTGCAGTAAAACAACTTTAAACCAGATCCAATGTTTATAAAAGTTGTCAGCTAGAAAAGCGAGAGTTACAGATATGGTTCATTGCACTGAGATTCATTTTCATAATGAATCTTCCATTTATTTTTAATGTAACAGGATAGTGGCAATTAAGCATTAGAGCCAATGTATATGGTGGAATCCAGTTCAACTCACTCATCTCTTTTATCTGGTACATGTAAAAATTTTAAGTGCATTTTAACAGAATGCTAACTGCTGCATTGACTATTCTAGAGATAAGTATTTTTATGTCCCCAAGAGAAACTGAGGCAGATAATGTTAATTTGTGTTCATGTATTTCAGTTTCTCTTTAATTAAGTCTATAAAACAAGTTTTAATAGAATCTATATAAATGCTCATATTTGTGGGGATTTCTCTTGTGGGCACTAAACTTTATCAGTGAACCTAAGGGAAAAATTCAGTTAATAATTTAGAGAATTTTATACTGTATAATTGATGTAATTCAATAAAAGGCACATAAATCTTTAATTTTAGTGTCATTTACCCATTAAATAAGCTGAATCATTTATTTGTATAAGAGAAAAAAACCCTTTATTGGAATCTCTTTTGATATTTTGCAAAATTGAAGAAAATGGCTCATTCCTTTTAGTTACAAAGTTAGCTTGGTTTGTAATGAAAATCATAGCATGCTTTAACACCATTTCCCACCACTTTTTGATGTCCCAATATACATATTTTATGTTGTATATTTTAGTATTATTTTCTGTAATAGTTTGCTACTTAGCCTTCAAGGTAGAGATATAAATGTTTTACACACAATTTTACTACTGAAGTATTCTAATTTTGTATAGTTACTTTTCCAGTGGGTTTTACACCTTTAAATATTTTCTTCTTAGCAGTGTAGTTGTCCTTTTCTTTCAGATTAAAGAGCTCTCTTTTAGGATTTCTCATAAAACAGGGCTGATGTTTATCAATTCCCTCAGCTTTTGCTTGTTTGGGAGAAGTATTTATCTCTCCTCTATATTTGAACAATAGTTTTATTGAATACAGTATTCTTGGCTTTTTTTTTTGTTGTTGTTGCTATTGTTTGTTTTTTTCCTTTAACATTTTGAATACATCATCTTAAGCCACCTAATCTGAAGTGTTTATGCTGAAAAAATCCACTGATAGCTATACTATGTTGAATGAGATGTGTTGCTTTTCTCAAACTGCTTTCAGCATGCTTGGTCTTTGATTTTTGATAAGCTGATAGTTACATTCCTTAGCACATTTCTCACTGGTTGGATTTGATTGATGATGTTTTGAGCATCCTGTAGCTGGATGCTCTTATCTTTCTCCAGAGATTGAGCAAGTTCAGCTATTATTTTCTTAAATATGCTTTGTATTCATTTTCTATCTTTTTTTCTTTGATTTTATTATATAATCCATGTAGGCCTTCTCAATATTTTTTAATCTTTCCTATTTTTATTAATTTTGCTTCTCTGTGTAATTGAGAGTTCCTTCACCTCTTTTGTTAAGTATATTACTAGGTATTTCAATTTCTTTGAAGCTACTGAGAAGAGAGTTGTGTCCTTAATTAGCCTCTCATCTTGGTTGTTATCGGCGTCTACAAAAGCTACTGACTTGTGGACATTGATTTCATATCCTGAGACATTACTGTATTTTTTTGATGACTTTCAGGAGTCTTGTGGTTGAGTCTTTGAGGTTCTCTAATTATAAGATCATATCATCACCAAAGAGGGAGCATTTGACTACCTCTGCTCCCATTTGGATGCCCTTTATTTCCTTCTCTGGCCTGATTGTATTGGCTAGAACATCTAGCACTACATTGAATAGTCGAGGCGATAGAGGACAACTTTGTCTGGTTCCAGTTCTAAATGGAGAAGTTTTCAGTTTTACTCCATTCAGTAAAATATTAGCTGTGGTTTTATCATAGATGGCTTTGATCAGTTTAAGAAATGTGCCACCTATGCCTATACTCTTCAGTGTTCTAGTCAGAAAAGGATGTTGGATTTTATCGAATGCTTTTTCTGCATCTTCTGTTGATATGGTGAATTATGTTCATAGACTTGAGTATCTTGAACCAACCTTGCACCCTGAGATGAAACCTATTTGATGATGATATATGACTTTTTTGATAATAAGCTGTAATCTATTGGCTAGAATTTTGTTGAGAATTTTTGCATCTATATTCATTTGCAAAATTGGCCTGAAGTTCTTTTTAGTTGGGTTTTTTCCTGATTTTGGTATCAGGGTGATATTTGCTTCATAGAATGTGTTAGGGAAGATTCCTTCTGCTTCAATTTTTTGGAATAATTTCTGCAGTATGGGAATAAGCTCTTCTCTGAAGTTTTGATAGAATTCTGGTGTGAAACCATCTGGACCAGGGCATTTTTTTGTTGGGAGATTTTTTATTGTTTCTTTAATCTCAGTGCTTGAAATTGGTCTGTTCAAGAGATTTATTTCTTCCTGGCTAAGTCTAGGGACAGGGTATGATTCCAAATATTGATCTGTTTCCTTCACATTGTCAAATTTCTGGGCATAGAGTTTCTTGTAGTATTCAGAAATAATCTCTTGTATCTCTGTGGCATCTGTTTTTAATTGCCCTTTATCCTTTCTGAATGAGGTTATTAGAAATTTTACTTTTCTTTTTCTACCTAGACTAGCCAAAGATTTATCTATTTTATTTATTTTTTCAAAAAACCAACACCTTGTTTTATTAATTTTCTGAATGATTCTTTTGTTTTCAATTTCATTAATCTCTGATTTAATTTTAGATACTTCTTTCCTTCTGCTGGGTTTAGGCTTAGACTATTCTTCTTTTTCCCCCCACATTCAGGTGAATACAATGTGGTATTCTTATTTTTGAATGGTTGCTATTTGTATTTGTGTGAGAAAAGCGATGCCAGGGGATATTCTATTCCACCATCTTGCTTATGTCACCTTTCAGCGTGATTTATAATCATAATATAGTCTTGCATCACTTGGTTATGTTTTGGTCAATAATGAATTATGTATGCAGCAGTGGTCTTTTAGATTATAATAGAGTTGAAAAATGTCTATTGTCTAGTGATGTAGCTATAATAATATCAGAGTACAACACATACTTATTAATTTTTGATGATGTGAGTGTAAACAAACCTACTATATGGCCAGTCATATAAAAGTACAACACATACAACTAAGCACAGTAATTGATAATAAATAGCTGTTTTATATGTATATGTATTTACAGCAGTTTACCTTTTATTGTTATTTTAGACCATATACATTCTACTTCTTAGCAAAAACTTAGTTGTAAAGGAGCCTCAGGCAGGTTCTTCAGGAGGTATTCCTAGGAAAGACATTATTGTTATAGGAGATACCATGTGTATTATTTCCCTTGAAGACTTCTAGTGAGACAAGAAGTGGAACCAGAAGGCAGAGATTTGGATTATCCTAACCTCGTATAGGCCTATGCTAATGTATGTGTTTGTGATTTAGCTTTTAACAAAAAGTTTACAAAGGAAGAGAAATTTTAAAATAGAGAAATACAAATTTTAAAATAGAGAAATACAAACAATAAAGATATGAAGAAAATATTTTTGTATAGCTGTATAATGTATTTGCATTTACGCTAAGTATTACTACAAAAGTTTTTAAAAGTTAAAGAAAATTAGTTTATAAAGTAAAAAACAATATAGTAAGGTTAATTTATTAAAAAATAAAAATGGTTTTTAAATAAATTTCATGTAACCCAGTATACAGTGTTTTTTACGTTGACAGTAGTATACCATAAATCCTAGTTTTTCACATTTATTTATTACTCACTTACTAGCTCACCAAGTACACGGTGATTACTCACTTACTAACTCACCAAGTACACTGTGATTACTCACTTACTAACTCACCAAGTACACTGAAATCATGGATTTCTCAAACTGTTTCCCTATCATAAAATAATGTAAACTGTATTTATATACTGAAAAATTTTCAGAATTTAAGACAGTTAATATAATTCATAAGATTTTAATTAATCATAGTATTATGTTATAAATTTTCTAACATTATAACCACAGGAAAAATATTTAAAATCTATGAAATTGAGCAATAAAATATTTGGAAACACCCTTTTTTTGTTCCTTTTCATTTTTATCATTGAGGATTCAATAAGGGTGTAATAACTCTTTTTCAGTTTCTTCAAATCCTTATCAGAGCATTAGTGCTGAATAAACAATGATTTTTTAAATAAATGTTAATGTTTGTATGGTCTCTGGTGTAGTTCACTATCCTCAGTCATTTTCTTTTCTTCCATCTTGAAACTATTCATATGATAATCTCTGGACTCTTCCTAACCCTTACTAGATCAAGATTGGTATGCTTTTAGTTTTTGGAGGAAAAAAATGCCCAGCATACAATAAGCAATTATTAATCACTTACACATTTTTAGGGAGTAGATTACGTTGAGTGAAGTAAAATGTTAAAAAATCCATTGAATAGGTTTAGCAGTCTAATCTTTAAAGTATATATTAATAACATGCTTTCAATTTTAAAATGCCTTCCTCTTACATTTTCATTCTCTCGATTTAATTAAGCAAAGTATTTGAATACAGACCAAAATCTTTCTGCCCATGCTCATATATTTTAAATTTTATAAGCCATCCATTTCATTATCACTAACATGAACTAATTTTCAACATCATTTAACAAAACCATTTTTCCCTTTGTAGAAGTCAAATATACCAGAATATTTTGGTATCTAATGACTTAAACACTTTTAATTATATCAGTATGTATGACCTCAGCAATAAATACCTATTTTCAAGGGCTTATCAAAATTTATTTGAGTGTTTAACAGCATGTTTTACTGACATTAGCGATTATACTGATATGATATTTAATTTTTCTATACTTCTTTCTCTCATATTTATGAAAGCAGATCAAACTGCCATATACCAGTCCAATTATACATGCATGTATTTATACTTTTGGTTCTCCCAGATATCTATTTTTGGAAGGCAAAACATAAAACTATCTAGAGGTTATACATATTAATATTAGAGTAAAATTTAAAGTCTTCTTTTGCTCGAAACAAGATCTCTGATAACAGTATTTACTGAAAGTAGGATATTCTCAGAAATTTCAGAATCTTTTTTCCCACAATGTAGTCCATTAACTCATATAAAAAAATTGGAAATATTAAAAATAGAAGTTCTCTTGAGTATGGCTCATACATATTCCTTTTTTCTCTACTGTTGGAAGTAATTCTTAACAATTTGTAATAAAAATAACCTGGCAAATAATTACTTATTGCCCGTAGGATAGTGTTCATTATCAACATTTTCAACTATATCCAGATTATGTAAGAGTAACTATAGTTATGTAATAGTATTTTCATCTTTACAATTATTTAGTAGACATTATGTCTTCCCTGTAAAGTGAAAGATTTACTTTTTAACTTAATGTTTAGGCTCCACTTTATATTGAACTGTACACTATGGGGCCAAGGGAAGAAAAATGATGCGGAGGCAAAATATGGGAATAAGTCTTTGGAATGATGTTGATACAAGTAATTTTATTCAACATCACAGAAGCCATAAACTATTAGGGTGACATAGAACCATTCTTGAGAATTGTTTTGGCCATGTAAACTTGTTTTTAATATAAACTTACAAAAGTTCATACATTCCTTGAGTACTAAATGTATGCTGGGCCATATTATATATATATAGTCATTTCAATTGTATTGTACTTATTATCTTATTTAATCCACCTAAAAGCTCTAAAGTATACATACTACTATTATCTCATTTTACTGATGAGAATTCATGGAGACAAAATTAATTAATTATGCCAAAATCACACAGTTAACAAGTGTTAGAGCCATGATCAGTCTATGAGGGAAGCCTATATTCACCATCATGATAAACAATATACCAAAAATCTCCACCTGAAAAAGCCCCATCATTGCTAGTGAACTATAGAATCATACACTTAAAAGTGACTTTAGTGTTTACCTAATGCCGCACCCCAAACATGTGCTTGAACTCAACCCACAACATCCACTGTTAATAATATTTTGGGTAAATATTTCCTCTAACTTCTAATTTAAGAATTAATTTTCTTATATTAGTGCTAGAGAAGGTTGCAGCTCTGAAGTTTCAGCCACAAAAAAGAAAAAGTCTTTGTCATGGAATTCTCATTCTAATGGAAAAGACGATGAAATACAAATAATTGAACAAATATGAAATATTTTAATGACTGAAGTTTCCAAAACAAATTAATGTAATGAAGATTGAGTGGGATTTTTTTTTTTTTTTTTTTTTTTTAAGAGACAGAGTCTCACTTTGCCGCCTCGAGGGCTGTGGCATCATAGCTCACAGCAACCTCCGGCTCCTGGACTTAGGCGATTCTTCTGCCTCACCCTCCAGAGTAGCTGGGACTACAGGTGCCTGCCACAATGCCCAGCTATTTTTTGTTGCAGTTTGGCCGGGGCTGGGTTTGAACCCACCACCCTCGATATATGGGGCTGACGTCCTACCCACTGAGCCACAGGCACCACCCGAGTGGGATTTTATTTTTAATTAGCTGGTGAGAAGATTTTCTAAAATAATTTAAAATAATTAAAAAAATAATAATTTAAGCTGAAACCAAAATGATATAGAAACTAATAGTATATGACGAGATTAATAAAATATTCTATTCACCAGAAAAAAACAAGAAACAAAGAACAGCTTGTGCAGATGTTCTAAGATAAAAAAACAAGGAAGCATGACTTTTATCATAGGAAAAGAAAACACAGCGGTGTGTCTGAAGAAAGGAGATTGTCAGGGAGCCATGTGAGATGAACCGGAAAGGGACCAGGACAGTGGGGTCTTGTGTGTCCAGTTGAAGAGATAGAGTTTTTTTTTCTAAGAGCAGAGGCTTTTAATCAAGGAAGTGTCATGAACTGATTTATGTTTTTAATAAATAATCCTATCTGCAGTGTGATGAGTCAACAGTAATATCCCAGAATCGAAAGGAGAGTCAGAGAGACTGATTAGGAGGCTGTTGAAGTTGAATGGTGTTATTGGAGTAAATTTGCAACAGTAGAGACAATAGGTAGATGATTTTTAAATGTTTTGAGGTAAAGCTTGTTTGTTTTGAATCTTAGCTCATAGAGTGCATGTAAAAGCAAAGAAGGAAATAGGCAGTTGGCTCTTAAAATTTTTAACTAGAATGTGTATTTGGTGATTTTATTTACTAACAGGAGGGTTGATTTTTTTTCAGGTTAAACTACATAAGTAATTGGAGAGGAAATTCAAAGTTCAGTTTGGATTTGAAAGATCGAAATACAGTTTATGTAAGATGCAGGAGATGAAACTTGCTTCTCTGTGTTTTTTTAATCCAATCTGTTCTGTTTCCTTTGGTTACAGACTTACAGAGACTAACACCTCTTCTAAGCAGTGGAATTTCAAACATGAGAATTCTTCTCTGCTTACTATGCTCAACCTTCTTTCTAGTGTTTGTCTAAAGATAAGTTGCTTTCATCAGCCTATTTTTTTTCTCTCATAAGTACATATTTTTTATTATATTAATACTAACTGGGGAGCTGAGAACTTCTCAGAACTGGACAGAGTGAGACTTTCGGGGCACTTTAAAGAAGAAGAGTTATTGCTCAAATCATAATGCAATAAAGCCCTATGTCTAAGAAGTAACAGATAAACAAACTCCAAACATAAACTTAATCTTCATCCATTTAAGAAATATGCATTACTTGGCTGAATAGTATTAATTTAGAACCAGAATAGATTAGTAGGTAAATGAGGAACAGAACATTTTTCGGGGATGATAGCTTGTAGCTGTGTACTAAAGACACATCCCTGAGGTTGGTACTACTCTGCTAGGGATACCATTAAAATCACATCACGACTGAGCGCCTTAAACAAAATATATTTATTTTTTCCCTATTTTGGAAGCTAGAAGAGAAAAATCAAGGTGTCAGTAGGTTTGGTTTCTCCTGCTTTGCAGATGAACATCTTCTTGCTTTGTCCTCTTACAGCTTTTTATCTGCGGGTACAGACACCCCTGGCATCTCTTCCTTGCTTTATAAAACACCAGTACTATTGGATTAGGGCATCAGCATTACCATCCCATTTAACCTTAATTACCTCTTTAATGATCCTATATTCAAATACAGTAATGTTAGGACTTTATTATATGTATTGAAAGTTAGGAATTTAACATATGTATTTAGGAAGGCACAACTCAGTGGTATGAGTATAGCACCTTAACAAGTGCCAATGTGAAAATTTTCAGTCTTGAGAAGAAAAATTTCAGTAGGCTATTCTAAGGATAATTGATCAGCAGAAAGAGTCAGGTATTTTAAAGGTAGAATAAAGTAGGAGAATATATGCAGTTGTCTTAAAACAAGTCTTAATAAAATGTAACATACACTATTATCTGCCTAGAATTTTATTCTCTTCTTTAAATTAAAAAATAAATCCTCTGTTTTGAATATTCACCATTACCTAGGCAATGGGGCAAATTAACAAGATAATGTCAGAGGCGGAGTTAGAGTTCTGACCTATGAACTTTTATACTATCTCAACTGAATTATTTTGTGTCTAATTCTGGCAAATCTCTTTATAGAAAAGTAGTTATGGCATAGTTACTTTTAACAAAAATATGTCATAAAAAGGGATCCTAAATCAACTAGAAAAGTCTAGCCTGTAGAAAATATTTAGACGAGAAACGATGTTTGTTTTCTAATAAGGAGGGATTTGCTTTTTGAAACAGGAATGAGCCTTATGTTGCATTTGAAGTTAGAACTGAGGCCATTTGGTGGGAGCCGTAGAAAATTGAAATGAGGACTTATCTAATAATTACAGTTATCCATCAAGCTAAAGCGTCGCATTATATGAAAGAGAATTTCAATTCTGCCAGGTTATCAGCAAGTTAGACTGTCACTGGAGATAAAAAAAGCAACAACACATGGGAAACCAAGTGCTAAGTAGATAATTTTACTATGCAACTTTATGTTTCTGAATGTCTTTGAAAAATAACATAGTAAAATAAAAATAAATCCTTCATAGTTTAATTTTAGGTCTATGGAATACATTGAAACACATGGGAACTAAGTAAGTAAAGATATTATATTATTCAATAATTTTTAGGTTATAAGTGAGAATTCAAAGGTGTCTACTTTGTAATCAAAACTTTTATTGTCCCTACCCCTCAAAATCTCTTCTGAAACTTAATAAAATATTTAACAAATACCATATAATTCATCTTAAGCAGAGAAAGTAAGACTTATACCACATATGGTTATCATCCAGAGACTGAGAATTGGAAGTTAAAACTTTTCAAGAATATAAGACCCTTTTTATGGTGATTTGAATTGTACAAGGTACAATTGATAAAAAGGTATCACCTAAGCCTGCACCTCTGACAAAGCCTGAAGAGAGATGCTTTTCAGATATTGATGCAATAGAATCCTTTTCCATGAGGAAACATTACTACTGAGTAATCCATTCTGACTTGCAAATATCCCAGGGAACAAATTCCTTCCCTGAAAGTTACCCTTAAACCCAGATGTGGAAAAGTAGAGAGAGAGATAGAGATGGAGGAGTCGATACCTCTTCATTTTTACACTACATCTATGATTATATTGGACTCCTTTTTTTCTTTTAAGTAACTGACAAAAAGCATCTTATCAAAACATAAGGTGAGTTAAGGAATAGTAAAATAGGTGATTTTCAATTTAGTCAAGCTCTTACTGAATCTATTTTAAAGCATGACTCATTTTCTGTGATAATTCATTAAAGAGTGAATAAGAGACGTTTTGAGGTAGCCGTCACTGAGCCTACTCTACTGACCTTTAAAAGGTTTTCCCTCTTTATCTTTAACCCAGAGCCAGACAGAGATTGCTCTCTAGAATAGACTATATTATTAAGCTTTCATAATATTTAAAAGTAACAAAGATTAATATATGACAACAAAGGTTAATATATAAAATAAAACCTATTATTTATGCATATTAGGGGATAACTTGCTATTAGTAGGAGTTCAACTTATTTATTAATGCAACCAGCACTTTCCCAGAATATCAATACCTTCACATCCAAAATGTGGATAATTTAAAAATTCATCCATATTAGAAGACATAGACCCTAAGAATGATTTTGTCAATGGGAATGTGGGGAAGAGCTCAAATGTTCATCAATGTAAGCAGTATGCATATTCATTGTGTGTGTGCGTATGTATATATGTATACCTCTGAAGTTCATTGTGTCGAACTTCAGTATTAAGTATTGTGTTGAAATCAGTTTAACCACATAAATATGAACCAGGAATTGTAGTTTCTTGGTATTTTTATTAAAAAAAAAGTTTGACTCTATGGAAAATAAGCTTTTTTCTTTCTTTATCTCCTGATATTGGAACACAAATAATTTTAATGTATAAAGTCATGTTCTATCTAATGACATTTGAACAATGGTATTGCTCGAATACCAGATGAAAATACTGTATTTCATTTTTAAAATTATGGATAAATAATAGTTATGTATATATTTATGGGACACATAGGATATTTTATGTAGGGATGAAATGTGTAATTTCCAAATCAGTGTAACTGAGCTATCCATTACCTCGGGCATTTATCATTTCTTTGTGATAGTAGCTGATAGCATAATAAGGTGACTCTAGTCAATAATAAATTATTGATATTTTAAAATAACTAAAAGGGACTAGGAAAGGTAATAATGCATTATTTATACCTTTCTTATGTAGAAACATGTTTAGATTCACAAATACCATTGATGTTATAATTGCCTATACGCTGTTCGGTAGTAATATGGTGACAGATTTGTAACCTAGACACAATAGGTGTAGAGGTCTATGTTATCTAGGTTTATGTAAGTACACACTATGATGTTTCCACAATGACAAATCTTCTAACAATGACTCATTTCCCAGAAAGTATCTCTGTTGCTAAATGATGCACAGATGTATTTGTAATTTTCAGGGAAAATATAAAGAATACAACAGGCAGGGAAAATTATTCTATAAACCCTTGATCAATCAGTACATATTAGATGTGAATATTATATAGGCATATGATAACATAATATGCTATAACTATATTATGAATAGTATAGTATGAATATTGAATGGTTTAATCACACTAACAGATGTCAGTGAAGTACAATTATTCTTATATGACATTGAGCATTTAAGTGAAAGTGTAATAAATCAGAGTTGTCTCAAAGTAGTGAGGGATAATAATCATTGTTTCTCCAGGGAATTTGTTTGGGTGGGGGATTTTCTAATGGATTAGCAGTGTGAAACAAAGCAAAACACAAAGGTAATGAGATTAATATCATTTTTCACATTAGTGTGTTTAACGGTGTGAGGTCTAAATACTGTAAATGAGGAAGATATTCTTGAAAGCAATGTACTTTGTGTCAAAATCTATTTCAAGGTGTTTAGTAGAATGGCATTATTTTGTAATCTATTGAAACTGTTTAATAGAAAAAAGAAAAACTGTTACTTTCTGTTGTTCCAAATACAAATTTTATTATTTCTAATAGATTAAACAAAATTTACATGGCATAGTTTTTTATATGCTTATTTCAATTTTTTTCTTTTTAGTACATGTGAGAATGGTAGCATGTTACCTCTAAAAAGCCAGACTAAATGAATGCATTATCATTCAAGGTTTCAAAATGAAGATAAGGGAAAGTTTAGTCAAACAGAAAATTCTAATGGCAGATTTTCCTACAAGATGTAACTCTGGTATATTGCAATCATTCTCAGCTACTTTCATAAGGAAACTGAAAATGAGGTGAGAAAATTTGAGAGCAGATAATTTTGTTGTAGTTTAAAGTCCATTTTGTTAGAAATTTGGCAAATACAGGATGACTTCTGGCTTTTGTACTCCAATCTATAATAGTAATAATAATAATGATAATAATAATAATTGCCACACCAGTAAGAATATTGAAAACCTGTAATTTATTGCATATTCTAAGAGCTTAGAATTTATATCCCAAGAGCCTACAGCTGAAAATAACCTTTCTTTGAAATGCACAGTGTTTGAGGGGCTGCAGAATTAACCTTTTCCTGTTCAGGATTCTTCCTAGTCATTGGAAAACTAACATCTACCCCAAATTATAATAACATAAATCAGTTTTGGCTGATTTTGAACTTTGCATAAGTAAAATTATGTCCTTTTGTATTTCTAGTGACTGTTAAACAGTCGATGAAAGATTCAACCATGTTGTGACATTTATGAATAATGCTTATTTGTTATATTAACAAATTATAATTCTCATATCTGTTCTGTTTTATTGTGGATTGAAATTTGATGTGGATACAGATAAACTATTACAAAAAGTGCTTTTGTGAAAATTCATGTCCATAACCTTTACTGAGTATGTGGACCCAACACAATCTAATAAGTATATGGAATTAGCAGGTCACAGATTATGCAAATATTCACCTGTAGTAGGTGCTGTAACATGTTTTTCATAGCATTAGAAAGTAATTTTAGTCCTACAAGCAATGTGTCATAATTCCAGCTGTTCTACATCCTCAACAACCTCTGGTGGTTTTGATCTTCTACATTTTTGGGTGATACAGTGGTATATTAAAGTTTAATTTGCATTTTTCTGGTGGATAATGAAATGGATCCATTTGTATATGTTTACTGACATTTACTCAAGCTCCTTTATAAAGGAGTTTAATTATTTGCCTATTTTTTAAATGCATTGTCTTTTTTTCTCATTGAGTAATAACAGTTTGATTTTTACATCAGACACATCTAATACTTCTTTCACTCTTTGTCTTTCAGTCTTCTATTGGTAACTATTGATCAACAATAATCCCTTTAATGTTGTCTAATTTGTCATTGTTCCTCCCCGTAAAGTCAGTGCTTTCCGTGCTTCCTTTGTCCTAAGAAATCTTTGCCTGTCCATATCTATGAATATATCATTCTATATTATCTTCTAAAAGCTTTATTGCTTAACTTTCACGTTTAGATCTGCAGTCTATCTGGAATCACATGTAGATCTATAATCTATCTAGTGTCTTTCCGGAAGAAGATAGTGATCAAATTTATTTATGATTTTTCCATTATTTTCTAGAGAGACTATTTTTTAATGCATATAATGTAGTATCACAATTGCCATAAAATAATTATATAGTTATAATACATCTGTTACTACATATTTCAGCTTGAATTTATATTGATCATTCATCTCCCATTGTCTGCTTGTCTATCCTTTTGCCAATTTCATGCTGGAATTCTTATTTGAAATTAATTGAGTCTACATTGCTCATTTGTATGTTTTCTTTTAACTAATTTTTTTTTCAGTACTGGTTTAATCTGAAGACACTTATTACTAAGAACCAGGAATTCCTATTGTTTATGTGTCTCAAGGTCTTATTAATCATGTGAACAAAACAGTTATTTTTCTTAGGTATAAAATCTCAGGGGAGTCTCTTCTAGGATTTTTTCCATTTTGTCACTTTAATGTGGTTATAACTTTTCTCAGAAATGGAAGCCTATACATGTGTGATTTGAAAGATTTTTAATTATTCTCCCATATGTTTCTGCGATCTAATTATACAAATATTAAGTGAGCAGCTCTATCATCACAGCAGCATATTATCCAAGATCAAAATATTCTCATAGTGAGATTTAAAAGTCCTAAATCCTTAAAACTATTATCAACTCCTTTGCCATTTCACAGATTTTTAAAGTTCTCAAGCATGTTTCCCTATGTTCACAACATTCAAAACTATTATGGATAGAATTTTGCCATATTTATTTGATTTTAATATATTACATTTTGAATAGGGTAGAGAGAAAAGATAGTAGACAAGTGACTACTGCTTTAGTGAAACAAGCTATTATTATTCAGAGATTTGATATTTTATACACAGCTGGAGTTTCTGTCAAAGACAAATTTCCTTAGTCTATTCCCATTCAATGGGGATTAACCAGAGCAGAGTTCCACCAGACTCAGGGAAATTCATTTCATGTTCTGCTGTGGAGGGGACAGAACCCAATAAAATTGCATTCATATCAAATCACGACTCTTTAATTCATATATATATATATATATATATATATATCAGCAATATATTGAACTAATATAAAATTTAAGGATTAGGAGGTAGTCTGGACTCTAATATAGCCTTATTACTTATTGAACAAACAAATCTTTAGTAAGTGGACATTAAAATGAAATATCCCCACTTAGCAAAATGACCTTCATAATATTGCTTCAATTTCAAGAATTTGCATTGTCCTTATTGTACGGAAAAATTTATTTTAACATTTAGAAGTTGCTTTCTTGTGCTATTTTATGTTGGAAGTTATAGAAAAGGTACAAATACAAATAAAGTAGTTAAAATTTTCTTATAGAATTTTCATTAAGAGATTAATAGGTAGTATTTATGAAGTCCCTACAGTAACATCAAAGCCTATTCTGGCTTGATAGATTGCTATATGTTCTGCTAAAAATATTCAACTTGAAAAACTGCAACAATGGTAAATCTATATGCAGAGTTCTTAGTTGGAATTTTCAAATCAATAAAGACAATAAAAAATAAAATATATCTCAAGAACAATTGTTCAGCTATAAATTGACTAAAAGCCCAAAGCTTGACATTGCCTAGTCTTAATTAAAGCATAGAAAACATGAAAAATCATATAATATTCAAACTGTTTTGTGTGTAAATGATAATATCCTTGAAAATTTAAAATGCACATGCAAGCCTTTGTGTGGGGCTGAATGTTTTTGTTGTAGTTGAATTCCAC
>CAUYPK010036622.1:0-21563 GCA_963574355.1 Loris lydekkerianus
AAATATTAAAAAATAAAAAAAAAAAAAAAAAAAAAAAAAAAAAAAAAAAAAAAAAACCTAATTAAAGCATTAATGCTTTGAGGATGAAAAAAAAAAAAAATACAAGGCAAATGACATTTGTGGTAGGACTAGAAGTATGGAAAGTATCACCTGGCAATAATTTCGGGGCAGAGGAGTATCGTGCACCAATAGAAAGTTACAAGATAAGATAAAAGTTGACCATGTATCCCAGTTTTCCCAGGAAAGATCTGATTTATAATTATTGCCCCTATGGTCTACTTCTTGATTTTCTAAATAGCTTCCTAACCTTTACTATAAATTAAATGGCATAGTCACCCAACTTATGAATAAAAACTGAAGGAATAGATGCATACATAATGCACATAACTTAAAATTTAGGTTTGAGACAGATTAGCAAGTTCCCGGGGCATGATGTAAAAGCCTTAGATATTATGCTAAGGATCTAAGCAGCAGTGTGGATCAGGGGAGGGGCAGAGTCATAACTTTCAAAAATATTGTCATTAATAGTGTTAAATTTGGGTTGGCAACATGTGAAATTATTTTGTGTCCTCTTTGAGAAAAGACTAAACTCTGAAAAACAGTGCCATAAAAAGGAAAACCAGGGTGATGATCCTTTCTTGATGCAGTGAGTTGAACAGAGTATGCCATTTATAATGGATTAGAATGGAAGCAGCTAGTAACATAAAGAACTGAAGCAAGCTGTCCCTTCCTTCACTGTGGAGAGAGAGCTGAAGAGCTGGAATGAGCTGCGATTTGTATAAAACCATATTTATGTTTAGCAAAGTAAAACATATAAAATGAACTCTGTCAAAATGTGTGTACAGTCCCAAGGTCGTTAGTGAAGACCACAGTTTCCTGGTGACTAGATTATTTTTCAGGCATAGTGTTTTCTGAGCTTATGGGATCATGAGTACTTTAAAAATGCACCAGCTCTTGTATCCAAATATTACTGGCTACTACATGCAAACTGACTCACTGTCTTAATGAAGCTTCTACCAACATGTTAGTTGAGCGGGATTGGAAAAAGCAAAAATTGGCATGGTAACATATAGTTGGGAAGTATAACTAATGGGATATAGGTTATTGATGAAATACAGATCAAAACAGAAGAAGAATCCGTAAGTAATTCTGGCGCTACATTCTACATGAATCCATAGATTTTAAGTTCTTGAAAACACATGGCAAGGTAGAATGTACAAGTGTGTAAGGAAAATGGTGGAGAAAATGATAAAGTCAGTATTAGACATTTGACTTTGAGATGATAGCTAGATATTCTACTGAGGCTTTTCACAGTTTTCACTAACTGTGAATATGAAAAGAGAATGCAGCTATGTATGTAAAACAAAGGAAATACATTATTTTTACAAAGAAGTAGCAAAAAGAAATCTGTTATTAGGTCTCTGAGAAAAGAACTACATTTCTACAGTGAGTGTCTGAAAAACGGATAAATTATAAGAAACCAGAGAGCCGTTTTAATAGATGCCATGCAACTGAAACTAGAAACAATCTTCGCTACTGAAAGAGCTTGATAATTTCAACTGGTCTTACAAGGAAAAGAAGGTGAAATATATTTCATGATTATGAGACAATGCTTAAATAAAAACAATTTCAATGAAACTAGGAAATGGATACACAAAATTTAGAAATACAAGCGAGTCAGGTTTGTGTTATGATGGAAAGGGTAAAACTACCTGCGTTAGGAAGAAGTTTGAAGTAGATAGCGGCCCAGCAGCTCAGAGGAGCAGAAGGCTGGCGGGAAGACCTGGTGCATTCATCAGGACGGCGCAAGCTGTGCCGCAGTGTCAACTTAATCAACAAATTGGAGAATTGTAGTATTTGTATTTCTGGGTCAGACACAATCTAAAGAAAGTTGGGTGAATTCCTAGGGCAGCCCTGCTCCAGGAGGGGAGGCAGCTGGGCAGACTTCTTCCACTTACCTCTACGGTACTAACCAGTCTTCCACCACCTTCAGGCAGGGCAGGAGGCTCACGGAGAACTCACATGAGCTCTTCGTTGCTTGTGTTCAGAAATGATTCACAGCACTTCCATTTACCACTTATTTTTCAGATTAACCACTTTAATTCGTCTAACTACAAGCTGCTAGCAATGGAGGGACCGCAAAGGTGTTTGAGGGACAAGTGAGTACATTGGTATCTGGGAGAAAAGAGTCAGAAAGAGTAGCATCACAAATAAGGAAAAGTAGAAGTTCAAGAACTGTCTTTTTAAGAAATCAAAAAAATTTCCATGATAGACTTGTTCAAAGTTACAGATTATTTAGATGACAAATGCCACCTACCTTGAAGAATGATCACTTACTTCATTTTTCTTGCCTCTTCTACAAAATGAATATTTCACGATAGATAATTTGTAAGATACATTTTATTGTAAGATTTTTTCATTCAAAGACATTTATGGCAAATAAATGTCACAAGTATCAAGTGCTGTTATACCTTTAATAACCATTTCATATTCAAATAACTGTTAATATTTATAGTCACTCAAAAACTATTTTCAAACTCTATAGGGTATAGAAATTAGAAGACAAAATTAGTTATAAGAAAATATGCAGATACTGTTAGCTTTATTTTTTAATTAATGTATATACATGCCAAAAACTATTTTTCTTTCCTTATATAAAATTCTCATTTGCTATTTATTTTACCACACATACAAATTCTACAGTTGGCACTTGAGTTTTATTAATTGTGTTTTATTTCAAAATTAATTATGACTTTTGTTTCTGAAGGAATTGGCAAGAATATAGGAAAAGAAGGGAAAGAATCATTTCTTACTAGAGCAGAGAAATGAATATTTCAGCATTTATATTTTATGACCTAGTTAACCTCCCTCACTGGATTTATATAGCTGACAGAATTTGACCTGTTTTATTGCTGATATGAATTGAAATTTATTCCATAAACTGCATGATTGATCTCTTAAAAAATAAAAATAGAAAAAGCAGCAAGACTAGATCTGATCCCTGTTTATATGTTGTTTATATCAAGTCTTGTGTGTGTGTGTGTGTCAAATTCAAATAATCCCATTCTTATAGGAAAGTGAATTTAGCTTAACAAAATTATTACCCAGGAAAGATATTCCAATTTAAAAATGTTTAGTTATCTTCTTTAATATGAAATTTGGTTCAGAAAGGAAAATGCCATTAAATGGAAGAAATGACATCTTAATTTTAAGTTTCTTTTTTTTCTTATTTGAAAGTCATAAACAATGGATGTGTTATGGCTCTACAGGAAAATAACATTGAGTTCATAGGCTCAGAGATGAATCTAAGTGTATTTTCATAGACTTTATGAATCAGATAGCAAAGAAATAAAGGAAATAATTATCAAAGTGCAGTTAGATTATTTTGCTATATAAAGTGCTGGTGGCCTCTGGATATTATTAAATATACAATTAGGATTTGGTTAAAGACAGACCCTGACAAAAGACTTAAGATGGAAAATGAAAGACATGTCCTATCAACTAGTTCTGGAAGGATAAACTATTTTGTTCATTATGTTTGTAACACTACCTGATACCAACTAAATGTAAGAAGTATTCTTTTATTTTAGTTTTTAGATATCATCTTTTCAGGGTCCAGGACCAGAGAATTTGATATGAGGATTTAATTTTTTGTTTGTCATAGTGAAAGCAGAAATGGTGGACAACTTCGAAAAGAAGAGAACCATGCACATCCTTGGCTATCTTTGTGTTTGTTGGTGCCCTTTTGTTTCTTTCTTCTTCTTCTTTTTTTTTTTTTTTTGGTTAGTTTGGGAATGATCAACATCATGGGAAAACGTGGTGTCTGCCATCTTTTATTAGTTTGTACAAATTTTTTGTTTTTGGAAAAAAATTCCATGTAAATATTTTAATTAGAAAAATTTTAAATAAAATAGCAATAATCAACATGAAAATTCTTTTTTCATGAGTTTATTGGGGATAACAATAAATATTTTAGATTCAAAAAGCTCCAACTCACTTAAATTATTAAATACAAATGGATAGACTATTCTTAATGCACCTTAGAAAATGTCATTTTCAACTGCTTTCAACAAAATTTATTATTTTTTACTATTACGTGAAACACGTTTGTAGGAAGGCCCTTCATGTATTATTTTGCAGAGAATATGATTTTGTGATGTATTTCCTGAATTATAATAATCCTTCCTATAGTGATTGCAAGTTAAAAAATAACAAACATCTAATGAATTCCAACATGACACTATTTGTATTACATAATACAAATTACTATTTGTATAACATGGTGCTTATAGCCAGTGGAGACATTTGCACATTCTCCTTTGTTTTTATAAATCTTAATCTAAACAATATTCTTAGGTTAAACTCTATCTCCACCACCTAAAGGATGATAAAATGTAAGAATGAATTTTATGGCAGATTAGCTCCCGAACTGTCTCAGGAGAGAATTATCCAGGTTGTCAGGACATCATATTACAGCAGCTGAGTTATAAGCATGTCAGGTTATAATTGTGCTCCTAATGGAGGAAGAATTTCTCCAGCAATAAGTACTTATTTCAGTTTTGGCCCCCCTTCCATTTACTTCTGAGTTCCTAAAGACTCATTTTCCAATAAACAAATTAAGGGCAGTGATTGTTATTCATAGGCATCCTGTTAGTATTAAAGTTAGTTATTTTCATTTAATAGTTTATTTTAGTTTTGTTACCATAATACATAAGGTGATCATTGCATTTGCTTCTGCTGTGCTGGCATTTTTAATGTAAATTAAGCCTTTGTTTCCAGGGTAATTTATTGTATCACATACCAGATGCTAAGGCTCACTGGTACATTATAAGCAATTTTAGTTTTCTCTTTTATACTCTTTTATGAGCATTGGTTTTATTTCATTTGGGGGAAAATATTAAGTTTGTATAGAAGGATTATTAAAATAGAGTGAAATAAACATTATGTTTAATATTGGCTTAGATGATTAACCTAGATTGATATTCATTCTAGGTTGCTTAGTGATACTTCTTAAAATTCCTATGTACTACGTGGAAACTGAGCTTCAGCCTTTCCAAAGATTCACGATTATTTCCCTAGATAAATAACTAAATTTGGTGTAAATTCCAAAGGTGAATGTATCTGTCTTTGAGCAGTTAACTCTTAGCCACATACAAAGAACTACTTTTTTCTTTCTGTATGATTATAACTTAAATTTGAGTTATTTTTCTTTCTCTACTTCTAAACTACTGGCTGGTAATAAGGGGAAGAGGAATTGAGGCTTTCCCACTTCATCAACTTATCCTTGTGATCTTTTAAGTGTTGTAAACTTAGAAAGTCATTTGTTTAAACCTGTAACTCAGATTTTATACAAATTATAATGTAGTCCGGGTCAAAAATTTAATCACACAAATCTGATATATAATACAAAGTTGTCTTTTTTTTTTTTTTTTTTTTTTTACTTTTCTAGAAGTCGTTTAATCTTATAAATCTTCACTTCAATTAAGTAGAGGAGTTTAGATTTATCCTTTAATTTTATCTTGGCTTTATCTTGTTTTAAAAGCCTCTTGGTTAAATTCTCAGTTTATTCTAAGTCCAACTTCTAGATAAGAAGATTATTCATTTCCTCATATTCAAGGAGAGAGAGGATAAATCTGATCGTATTTCCTCTCAACCAGGTAAAGGGGGATAGTCTCAGCTTTGTCTGTCTTGGCTGGTCCTATCCCTACATGTTGGCTTGACTGGTCTCTGTATAGTCATCCCCTGAGGTTAATGCTTCTTCATTTGAGTCTTGCTGTGCCTCAGAAACCACCGCTGCTGAGAGCTAACCACATCCAACCCAGTCCTGAGTCTCTGCCGAATCAGAGATTCCCTTTGCAGCCTCATGTGCTCTTACCATTGTTGATTTCAGGAATGCCAGGACCAATTCTCTCCTTTACTATACTATTAATCGATCTAGCTGGACGTGACCACACCTGGGACTCACTAGGGTTGGTAAATGAGAAACACTTTCTTGAATTATCTCACGCATACTTGTTCTATATTCTACCCACTTAAAATTCAACTCCCTCCTTCCACATTCTTTTGTTTGTTTCCTCTACTCCAATAAACCCAGAAGGGATATACTTTCTGCTTGTTTCTTTCTATCTAACTGGGACTATAACCTTTTGGGGGAATAATTTCATTATTCTTTGAGTCACTAAGTATTTGGGCACAGCTTAACAGTACTATGTATAGGAAAGGTCCATGATACCCCAGGAAAGATCATATTTTGTTGAGGATACCGGAAAATTGGAACGACTTTAATCAATGGATTACTATGCAGTAAAGTGGATGTCATTCAAACTCATCAAAAACTGAATGCAATATTCTGACTCTTTCCCATTAAGTATTTGGACTTAGATCTGATTGGTGCCATGTAAATTCTACAGTGTTGAACCATAGGAAACTGTCATTTTTTTGCATTTCAAAAGCAGAGGAATATGTCAATGTAGGTCCAGTTATCTCACATCTTCTCTTCTTTCTGTGACTCTTCATTCTAGAAATCTTTGACCATGTGTGTGCACAGAGGCCCATGTAGACACACACACACACACCCCATTCTCTTTGAGAGGTCTTTACCAACTACACAAAAATAGTTCATTGACGGCTACATTTTAATTTTACACATGATAGATAAGAAATTATTTACTTAATTATATTTTATGTCTCCTTATGTGATGATTAAAGCCACATACATGATATATAAAAATTTATACATATATTTGTATATTATATAAATTTATATATTTAAATTTATTATTTATTGATATAAAAGTACATTTATTACATTTATTTATACATTTATATGATACCTTGTAAATTTTCTTCAATACATACCTAAAGAGTATTAGCATTTATTTGATTTCTCACTGTACATTTTAGTTTCCTGAGAGGTTCTCAATATTTTTTAAACTTTTCAAGTGTACTAGTGAATCTATTTTTTTCTAAGAGATGTCCATTTTGATGGTCTACATCTTTCTAAACTCTAGAGTGGATGCTTTCTAAGCCTGTACACAGTGTCTTCCTCAGAATTCTCATCATTTGCTCTCTGATTATGGTATATTATTTCTAGATAGTGTGTCTTTCTAGTTTACAGTTTAATTCTTCATATGTCTGAAGCACATCTTCAAGTAAATTGCTGGAGTTTAAGTGTATTAATAATCATCTAAAATATTCTAATTTTGTCTGATTTGTGTCATTGCAAAATTCAAGGTAAAAACTCATTTTGCTTAGACTTGGGAGACATTTCCATTTTGCACTGCTCTGGCTTGCGTTGCTGTGAGGCCCCTTCCAAATTCCAGATCTCACATCGTCTCACCTCTTGACAGCACGTGTGGTAGTTTCATGGAGATCCCATAACAAAAGTACCACAATCTGGGTGGCTCTCATTTGTTTTAATCAGCTTATTTTGAAGTTTTTGTTTGTTTGTGTTTATTTTTTGCTATCCAGTTATTTGATTTATTTGTGTGTTTGGGACATTAACACCCTATCAGTCATGTGCCTTGCAAATATCTTCTCCCAGTCCACAGTTTTCCTTTCTGTTGGCGGTTTCCCTTGTTTTACAGAAATACTTTCTTATTAAAATGCACAAACACACAAACATGTGTATATGATTATTTGGTTATAGAAGAATAATTTCAATTTTTCATTGATGTCATAATTTTCTGGATTTGGTGCATAATGTGGAGATAGTAAATATTGGAGTGCTTATTCTGTCTTATATATGCTAAATTTCATACTTTCATCCACAGGAAACGTGTGTGAGGAAGGCATGGTTTAAATGTGTGTAATGTAGGCAAAAAGCAAGTTGTTAGAGCAATCTTTCAGGTGCCAAGTATTTAAGTAGGGACTTCATCGGTAAACTAACAGCTGAATATTTCAAAACCTTTTGGAGACCTTTGTAGGGAAAAATCAGACTTTTAATGAAGCACATGAGCTTCCGTGAAAGACTCACAGGTTTGACGTGATGGCAAAATATTCCCCTCACAGCAATGGAAAACGAGTAGGCAAATACTGCCTCTAACCCACAGACTGAGTTGGCAGCGCCCAAGACTCCCTATAACCTCTGTTTTATTTGTCACTTGTAAGAATAATTTGCTCCTGCATCTGTGACTTTCAGAGTCCTTCTTTGCCAACTATACCTGTTTTAGCTAAGCCTTGTCAGCGCTCAAGGCATGTGTATCTGTCACATTGATTAAAAAAGATCTAGTTTTTGTTGTTATTATTGTTGTTATCATTATTTTCGTTGCAAATAGCTTATTAGCTTCCCAGCATTATAAAATCAACCACCAGCCACAAAAGTAACCAAACTCTTGTGATGAACTTTAAAAATGCTTACATTGTTTGAGAAAAAAATAACCAGAATGCTATGCACCCCAAGGGATACTAAATTTTGAAAATAAAACAAAAAGTTAATATTTAGAATCATTTGGAAACATTTCATAAATTCTTTGTATAACATTTCTGATTGAGTCAAATAATGTGAACTGTATTCTGTAGAGTTTTCTGAGAAATTTTAGTTGATATTAT
The DNA here is from genome assembly GCA_963574355.1 of Loris lydekkerianus. Taxonomy (NCBI): domain Eukaryota; kingdom Metazoa; phylum Chordata; class Mammalia; order Primates; family Lorisidae; genus Loris; species Loris lydekkerianus. Next base: position 8,551 of record CAUYPK010036622.1, read on the forward strand.
GTACCCATATTTTGTGTACTATAGCACAGTAAGTTATTTACAAGAGTTTCTGCTCCACTGGTTAAAAAATGACATTTTAGAGGATTATTCAGAGTGTAGATTAGAACAAAAAATAAAATAAAATAAAATAAAATAAAGTAGACATGGAGTTATGTAGATGAAATATTTTCAGAATTGGATAATGGAAAAAATAAATGTAGCAAAGTTTTTAAATCAATACATTCTGGTGAAAAAAATTTCAGAAACAGATATTTATAACAGAAAAGAAACCACAAAAACAAAGTGAAAAGACAAAGAATCTCAAAGAAACTATTTGAGAAAATATACAAAATATGACATATGTAATATTAATATTTCAAAAATATCAAGCTAATAATTGAGCTGCTGAAAACCAGAAAGTAAGAAATCAATATTAAAAATCTGCAGAATCTATCAACAGGATATTTTGAGAAACACACAAAGAAAATGAACATCTGAAACTACAATACATGCAATTATATTTATCCTGAACAAAACTAAAATAACAAAGGTGTCTCCTTTGTATCCTTCAGATTTGTAAAATTAAACAAATGTTTAAAATGCCATCAGTAATTCTGACCATAGTGTAGAGAGTTTAACAAGATCTTCAATTTGTAGTGAGATGTTCATTTTGTCCACTTGGACAAGAAGCATAAATATATACTTGATTTTGTAGTTTTTTGTAGATTCCACATGATTCTCAATTTAGAGAATTATATTGTCTGGCAAAAAATGTAAATTTTTTTCTCCCCAACTTGGAGTTTGTCTTACTCTATTTGGGATACTGTAACAACATACCATAAAGTGGGTAGATTTTGAATAACAGAAATTTATTTCTTACAGTTCTGGGGGCCTAGAAAGTCCAAAATCAAGGTACCAGCAGATTCGGTGTCTGATCAAAACACCAATCTGTAGACGGGGCCTTCTTGCTCTGTCCTCACACAGTGGAAGGGATGAAGGTTCTCTGGGGAACTTTTACAAAAGTCCAGTCTATTCAAGAGAATCAAATCTAATCACCCCAGACCTCCCATCCCCTAGTTCTCTATGTGATCTTAGAGGTTATGCATACAAACTGTAGAGGGCACAAGGATTCAGACCACAGTGCATATCTTGTATTTACTTTTTCTTGCCTATTCCACTGGCTAAAACTTCTGGAAAAACATGGACTACAACTGGTGAAAGCTGACAGCCTTGCCTTACTTCTTATCCTGTGAGAAAACACGAAACATTTTACTAAGTATGAGGTTAGCTTTATATTTCACAGGTATTCTCTATCAGACTAACAAAGTGTACTTCCCAACTTTTACTTGGGTATATTCTGATGTTATTAGTAGTTGATAGTGAGTTTTATCTGTGATTATGGAGTGATCTTATATATTTTTTTTCAATTTGTTAATATGGTAAATTATGCTGATTGATTTTTGAATGTTAAAGCAACCTTGCAATCCTTAGAAAACCTCTATTTGGTAATGAACTGTGTATTTTAAATATCATGAAATATAAATTGCTAAAATTTATATATTTATAATACTGATGATCACTGATTTAGGTTATTAGGTGAATGCTGATCTCATAAGTTAGGAAGTATGATCTCTTGTACATTTTCCAGCATAATTTATGTAGTATAATTCTTCCTTAAATGATAGAAAGAATATACCAATAAAGTAATATACAAAGGAGTTTCCTTCGTCAGAAGGGTTTTAATTAAAAATCTAATATTTTAACAGATATAGTGATATTCTGGTTATCTACTTCTTGTATAAGCTTTGGAAGTTTTTGGCATTGAAAAATATGTCCTTTTTGTGGAAGTTATCAAATTTGTTTGTATAACTGTATTCATATTTTATTATAGTTTCAAATATCTGTTGAAACACTGATAATGTCCCTAACTTTAAATTTTAATATTGGGTATTTCTATCCCAATATTATTGTCTTTATTTCTTTTTTTCTTATTTTTTTCATGCCTGATTTCCTTTCTATGGCTAGAATCTTCAGTACAATGTTGAGCAGGTGTGTTGAGAGCAGAAAATGCTGTTTTATTTCTTTTCTAAGCAGAAAAAATTTCAGATTTTTATCACTAAGTATTTCATCACTAAATGTGTGGATGTGTCATGGATGCTCTTTATCAGGTTGAAAAATTTCTCTTCTATATTTTTTTCTTGGGAGGTAGAAGAATATAACATGACATTTTAGTTTTAGCCTTTCAAAAACATGGGCATCCTGCAATAAAAACTGGCCACTGAAAGATGTAAAAACATATACATTATAAAAATAGTCGAGAAAAATAAATCTAATTTCTGGAACTCATGAAAATCACTCTATTAAATAGTAGCAAAATTTATTTAATAAAATGAGGAAATAAAGTTAAATGAAAATCCATATGTGAAAATAAAGCAGTAAGATGATTCTAAAATTTATATTAAATTGTAAAGGGCCATAAATAACCATGGAATTTGTAAAGAGAAAAAGTCTAGGGTATATTTTCTTCCAAATATTAAAAGCCATTTAAAATGTACAATAATTAATGTAGTATGGAATTGAAGCATGAATAGACAAAATGATCTATGACACGAAAAAGAGTCTAGAACCAAGATCGTTAATATATATTTATAAATATTCACCTGAATTGTATCTAAAATAACACTGCAATACAGTGTCAAGAAGAGCTTTCATACAAATGGCGCTGACTAATTCAGTTATACTAGAAATCTCACATGAAGATAACTTTAAGAAGGAATTCAGATATTAATATGAAAGTTAAATCCAATAAGATAAAATGAGATGGATTTTCCAATTGTGATGCTGGCAAAGATTTCTTTCATTGAACATCAAAATTATTAACTGTAAGGAAAACATGATAGATTGAACTATATGAAAATTCAAACTTTCTATTCATTGGAAAATGATGATGACAGATTGAAGAAGCTGTACACTGTGAATGAAAATTTTCGTGATGCATTTATTCAACAAATACACATTCCAAGAATACCTAAATTTTACAAATAATAATGCAAGGCAGACAATCTACTGAAAAAAATAGAAAACTTAAGCACTTTGAAAAAGATATCCAGGTAACAAATAGGCAGTAAAAACTTATCAAGCTCATGTAAATTAAAATCACAAAACAATATTGTGCCACCAAACGGCTAAACAAAAGCAACAAAAGGGAACAAAATTTAAGGACATTTTGAAGAGCACAATATTTAAGAATATTTGGAAGAGCAAGTGTTCACAAGGTTATAGAAGAATTGGAAGTCTCTGATACTGTGGGTAGAAATAGTAATAGGTTAAAGTCCTCTCGGAACACTTTGAAAAACTCTATGGCTCTGTCTCCTAATGCACTACCTCACACCCCTGCACTTCCAGTACAAGACAAAAACTCAGGACAGTGCACGCAGGGCTGTACCCAGGACACGTGCATGGCCACAAACTGGAACTGCGCAATCGCCCTCTGTCGGTAACATGGTGTATTCACATTATGGACTACGATGACAAAGGAACAGTGCACAGCTGTCAGCACTGATGTGAATGAGGCCAGATGCCATAGGATAGAGACCCTATGACTTGAATGACATAAAAACCAACCCATGGGGAACCACTCTCTGCTATTAAATCCCAGGAGTGACAGTGAATAGAAGAGGGCCTCAAAGGGCATCTGAGCAGGAGATATACTATACTGGCTGGCTTTTCTGATGCTGATTACACAAATGTATTTATTTTGTGAGCATTCAGGAAGGTGTACAATTAAACTTTTTGCCTATATTATAATAAAATGAATACAAAAAGCTTGGCACAGTAGCTCAATCCTGTAATCCTAGCACTCAGGGAGGACGAGTGGATGGCTCCCCTAAGCTCAGGAGTTTGAGACCAGCCTGAGCAATAGCAAGACCTTATCTCTACTAGAAATAGAAACACTAGCCAGGCAGTGTGGTGGGCACCTGTAGTCCCAGCTATTCAGGAGGCTTTAGGTAAGAGAATCTCTGGAGCCCAAGAATCTGAGGTTGCTGTGATCTATGATGCTACCACACTCTAGTCAGGGCAACAGACCCTGTCTCAATAAAAAACAAAAAACAAAAACAACAACAACAAAAAAGATGAATAGAGTAGGAAACACTGTGTTTCTGGAGAATGCACAAACCACCTCCCTCTCCCATCTAATTTAATTGCTTAAAAGAACGGCTGATGCCACATTTTCCTAATCTTGGAACATTCTGGTAGGCAGATATCACTGTACCTCCTAGAGGGAATCTGGCCTGTGGTTCCATGAGTTATATAGCTTTGCAGTTTTAAAGTCATTTAGTCAAATTTCATTGGGTTGAAGTTTTTCCAAGACTTTCATTTTGAGTGAGAAAGAAAATTCTTATTTTAAATAATACTAGAGTTCTCTGAGTTAATTAAGATTTCTTTATGGTAAGAATAAAATGACCATTTTTATTCAGGGAACAAATTGTATCCATCATTTTCTTCTCCACTTTTAAGAGGTCAAGATGAAACAGTAGATCATATCATTAACAAAATACAAACGAGCGCAAGGATAATAAAAAAGGGACGTCCACAGTGCGCCAGAGATGGCTTATCTGATTGAGACCTCAGTAAAAGCTGTTAGTTTATGCCTGGCGGGAATACTGTCCACAGAGATATTGTGGAGTACGATTAGGATTAGGATAGAGTCAATTAAAAACTAAAGCAGAATTACTGATAAAAAGTCTCAGGACTGTGTTCCCGGTGACAGAGACTCAGATGACCACAGGGTCTCGTGGTCAAATAATATACTTAATAAACATGTTGTGAGAGTTTTCTGCATAAGTCTAATGAAATCAACTTCTTCAATATGTTATAAAGCTGATTTCTCTGTCTAGATGCACAGTGGCATGTGAAGGTTAACATTCATTTATGTATTTATAATAAATTATCTATTTACACAAAACCCATTCTGGATACAAGTATTTCCTCAAATTGTAATTTTTGCATCTTTCAAGGGCATTAAGCTCATTTACTTTTACAAAGAATTATGATTTAATGTTTTTTTTCTTTTTTTATTTAATCATGACTGTGTACATTAATGCATTTTGGGGATAAAATGTGCTGAATTGATAAACATTTTGGAATGCTTACATTGAACTGATTCGCGTAACCATCACCTCGTTTGCTTATTTGTTGTGGTAAGATATTTATACTCTATTCTTAATAGTTTTGAAATGTTAATGTTTGGAAATATAATGGATACACATGTTTCTGACTTAAGGTGTCTGATGAAATAATAAAAAAGAAGAAACAAAATAAAACTGTCTCATATGTAAAGAAAAGAATGAGTTAATTTGCTCATAATGTCCATTATTTATTGCATTCCACATAATCGTCTTTTAAGAAAGATAAAGTAATAGGACGTATTTTCAAACCATATGGAATGGCATAATGTATCAGGAACATTACCAGATTCAAGGGAAGTGATTGCATTTTACAAGCTGGAGAGTTTCTTTCACAAGTAGGTTTACAGAATCATCATGCTTGTCTTTAGCTGTTTCTGAGAGTTTTCATCAGATCTATATGTGATGATAGAAAAGTATAATGACAATAATTTTTGCCAAGTTTTAAATATTTAAAGTGGTTCTGCCTTTTTAGTTCTGTTTAGAGTAAAAAAAAAATTGTTTTGACAGAGTATGAGATGTTTCCACTTGATTGAGTGAATAAAGGGATTGCAACGCTTATTTTTTCAAGGTGATAGTCTTTAAAACTTCCCAACCTCATATTTGAAGATGAGTTATGTCTTGGATAGGTGGATATTGAAGCTAGCCATGAGCATAAATAGTGTTTTTTCTGAGATACATCCAAATCCCTTTGATAATCCTGGACGTTGTAATTGGACTTGGCCATCCCTTCTTACAGACTATCATGGACTGAATTGCTCCCCCCCCTTCATATTCTGAATCCTTAACAATTAGAACCTCAAAATGTGACAGAATTTGGAGATAGGTTGTTAGGGTAGGGGTCCTAATACAATGTGACTGTTGCTCTTATAGAAAGAGGAGATTAGAACACGCAGAGAGATAGACACTAGAGTTGCAAGAACACAGAAGGAGGACCATGCAAGGATGTGGTGAGAAGACAGTCGGTGAACCAGGGAAATGACCTCAGAAGAGACACTGCCTGCAGGCACTTTGAACTTTGACCCCTGGCCTTCAGAACTGTGAGTAGATTAATATCTGTTGTTCAAGCCACCAAGTCTGTAGTATTTTGTTATGACAGCCCCTAAAAACTACTAATAATACACAAACTAACTGACCTTCAACAAGTAAGCGGTCTGTATAAATGATGTGGGCTGGTTTCACTGTCTAGTGAGAAAAATTGCGAATAAAATTATGACTCAGCTTTCTGATAAAGTTGACAAGGAATTCTCTTGCAATAGGGGTTTTCTAAATGCAAGGTCCTTAAAAGGTATCTGAGAATAACTACGTTTTGCCTGATCCAAGACATCTCCCTACTCTATTTAGATGTATAAAATAAATCTTTTTATAATCAGGTAAAGAAATTAGCTTCTTAATTGTGTCCATTTTAAAATTTATTACTGTTGTGTGTAGCAAATGCACACTGCTGGCACGGGAACAGGTCAACAACTGAATGTCACATATGATGGAGGACAATGAAGTTTGCAAACTCATCCTATGAAAAGAGCTGCATTTCTTCTCATTGCCCAATACCACGGCGGTCGCATCCAACGTACTCCCCTCAGAGGCTGCACACCAAGGCCAGTGCATGATCCACCGTCAAAGCAATTTTGCAGCTCTTTTTCTGGAATGGCCACAGAGCTCTGTTGTATGAGGTCTAACAGTTAAGTGCACAGACTCATCCTAGACAAAGTGCTTTAAAGGGAGGGCTATGTCCTGCTTCCCAAAGGGAGGACTTCAAAGGTGACCACAGTGATATTCAACAATTAGGTATGTGGCACTTTGTGTAGGATGAGTTGCAAACTCAATTGACTGACCTTATATTTTTAAGACCCAGCTAGAAACCACTCCGGCTGTAATATACTCAAAAAAGTCCTCCTCAGGTCCTTACACTACTGCTTAGCTATTCCCTACCCCATCCCTGCTAACACCAAGTAGCCTATGAGATGAATACTGCTTGAGGAATAATACATTCATCCCTTGTTAGGACCTGAGTAGAAAATACAAGATCGAACGTTTTATTTGTCCCAAGTTCACCTTTCATTTTCACAGAACAGTGACACAACATTCATTCAAAAGCTTTATTCTGTGGCCATTAATCCTTAGTGATTCTTTTAATTTACTCACTGTATAACATTTATTTAACTAGGTTTTTTGCCTTAAGTAGAAGAATTAGAACGTCCTTTTATTTTTTTACTTGTGTGATATTTATGTTAAGAGTCCTCAAATTAGACATTATTTGTGTACAATAAAATAATTATACATTCAGAAATAGATAACTCCTGATGTTTCTGGCTAAAAGAAAAGTTACCAAGTTTCAAAATAATGAGAGGGAATGATATAATTTTTCATAAAATGTAAGTCTTCAATTTTTCGCTTCTAGTGGTTCAAATACCTCACCTTTTTCTCAATTTTTCATAAAAATAAAATGCTTGTATTTGAGGGGAATTGTCAGTTTGAAAATGTTAACAGTGATATCCGACTGCTCACATGTAGAAGAGTGTCTTCTGCTCCACAGTCCACTTTTCTCCTAATGTTTAATATACAAGGTGTCCATAAATTTCACCTGTAATTTAAATAGGCAATAGTTGTTTATCTTATTTATCGTTAAAATGTATTGAAAATAGATAATTATATAAATACTATCGTTATCTCAACCCTCCATGTATTTTTATGCCTTTCTTGATTTTATTTCAACAAATAAACTTAATAATGAAGCTGAGTAAACTCTGAGACAAGGATTCCTTCCCTTTGAGATAAAGGAAAAGCTGTTTGCTTGAAAACATAATCATTTCAACACATTGTCATTATTAGTTCATTACTCAGGTAAGTTACTATAGAATGCACGAGCTCCCAAACCATCTTACAAATCAACTATTTCTATAGTCTCAGATTAAATGTAAGTAGGTGCCAATACAGTTGTGATGATTAAGATTAAATGATTTAAATTCACTGTTATAATTAAAATAGAATTATTTATAATTCCTGTTTTAAAGGATTTTCACAATTATATTTTTCTCAATTTCTTATTAACAGTAAAATAATTAAAATACGTGCTGCTATTTCACTACAGTAGTGGAATACACACATCAACCACTTTTTAGTTGACTCTAATCTGAACTAAATGTCAAACTATCTCCTCGGGTTCCGCACTACTGCCTCTCTCTGAGGCATAGTTACCTCTGGGGGTCAGTAATTAGCACCTGGTCACTTGGTGATACAGATTTTCTTTTCCTTGTTTCTCCAAAGTAAAAGAGAAAAAAAATTCAGTGGATAAAAAACAAACAAAAAAAAAACCTGGTTAAATAAATTTACACATCATTTTTAAAGCCCCCCCAGACTGTACTACTTTTTACACCTTAACAGAGAGTAATGCTTCTCCTTAAAGTGAAAATTATACATACATAATTTTTACCTCATATACATGTGTAATATTATACATATAACATTCTACATATTTCTTTATAAAAATATACAATTACATTTTTGCAGTATTTTAAGTAAAAAAGTATTTCCTTAGTGTTAATTCTCTTCCCCCACCTCTCTTGATTTCATGAATGAAAAAACACTCATAAATTTTACTTGTTTTTTCTTTTGAGTGTATCATTCTGGAATATTTATCCTTGTTATATTTTTAAATTCATAGAGTATTTTGTATTAAACTTATGTATAAACATTATTGTTCTAAGATATTTAAAATTCCACTAATTTAATTTTAAAAATACTCAAAACAGTATTTTCTTCTTTTTTTTTTCAAGAACTCAAAAGCCAGTTTTTTGGTTTCAAAATTATATTCACCATTTTCACTGAAAATATTTTCCAAACAAAATATAATTTGTACCATAACTTGGAGGGAGGGTATATGAGAAATACACACACAGTGTTGAAAAAATAATTTCCCTTTAATTGTATGGTGCAGTTTTTTTTTTTTTTTTTTTTATTACCTGTAATGTTAAAAAGGCTTGTTTTACTAATAGAACTGATTTTTAGGCTTATTCACATAATGGGTTTCATGATAAAGAGATTACACAAGTTATCATAAATCTATATTTATATTTCTGTGAATATTATTTTGGGAAGCCAGTGAATATTCAGTAGAATCTCCGTAAGTTGATCACCCAAGGGATTGTAACAAGCTGGTCGATATATGGGGTGGTCAACATAAGGAATTAGGCCTACTGTCCTGATATGTATATGAGGGACATGTGTGGTCTGTAAGAAATAGTTCAACGTAAGTAGTTGGTCAAGGTAGGGAGGTGGTTAGCTATGGAGGTTCTACTGTATTATGTGAATTATAGCTCCTGATGTCCCGTTGCTTTCTTCAGTACATACTGTAATGGAATGAATTCCTTGGATGTCTAGCTATGAAGCTGTAGCCAGAAGGTCCTGTCTGCGGAAATGTACGCTACTGAGAGACTGCCTGAGGGGCCAAAGGTGGCATACCTCCCTTAACATCAAGTAATAATGACTTCTAAAGTCACCTGGATACTGCTGTAGGCTATAAATGACATTTCTCTCCAGTGTGTATTATGGTCACTTTTGTGCCTTGAGATTTTCTCTGGCAGCCAAACTATTTTGCAATATTTTTAAAGAACATGATGATTTGCCTCTGATTACACCACTATTTTGTCACTTTATTGCGTTCTCCTACACAATATTCTCCCATACATGTAGAGAATTCCTGATGTATGCGGTAAAGATAAGACAGAGGAACCTGTTGATATTATCTGGGCCAACTTCAGACATGGTAAGCTTAATGATTTTTACAATATTTTCTGGAATCACCTGATTGAGCGATTCTTTTACAATATTGGTATTGTAAAAGAAAGAAAAACTTAAGATGTAAGGAATTATGTCTAGCACTAACTCAACTCTTATTTTTACTTACATATTTATTGATTACTCAGTCCCAGAAAGGGACTTCCCTCTTCTCATCCTAGGAAGTAATAGTTTAGAGAATTGACTTAGAAAAGTCTTCATTTCTCGAAGTGATTCTGACACATGATACCCTAGAAAGAAACACAGTATATAATCATAAAAATATGATAACAATAGTACAATTGTAGTTCCTGATATGAATGGAGGTATCTCCCAATTTAAAAGATGACCACTACAAAATTGACCCCATAAAATGACCCAGCCTTAGAATATTCCTGGTGACTTTCAGAATGCAAAAACACATTCTTCTAGAATTTTCTAGAATTTGTTAGTCTTTGTAAGCATTCTCTTCTTTGTATGTTCATCTCTATCTCTTTCTCTTTCTGGAATACTCATTTTAGCACTTTTGCCCTAAACAAATCAAAACCTAAAAATCAATTGTAATTTTTTAAAAAGTGCACATACATCCAGGCAATAAATCAATGATATTTCCAAAGTTCTTTGCATATTTTAAGGTCAAAATCAATAATGATGACATGTTTTCCTTCAGTTGTCCATGTAGTTTTTTTTTTTTTTACAGTTTTTGGCCAGGGCTGGGTTTGAACCCACCACCTCCAGCATATGGGGCCAGAACTCTACTCCTTTGAGCCACAGACACCTCCCCATATAGTACTTTTTGTCCTCAAATTTTTATCACAGATAATGCTAAAGGTCACATATAATCTATAATTTTCTTTTGGAAAAAATGACAATATTTCTAGAAAAGTAATATTAATGCAAGTTATATTGAGAAATATTCTACTTTATTATAAGTAAGTAGTTCTGTCATACTCAAGTGAGCATCTTTTAAATTTATAGTGTCTTTAGAATAACAGCAAGTGGACTTAGAAAAGTATATATGGCACATAGTAGGCACATTTAATATTTATTGAATGAATTAATAGAATAAAACACTATTATTACTGAAGAGATTCCTATCTCTGGAAATGCACTTGAAATCTTTGACATTTAAAGAGTATTAATGTGTGACTTTTAAGGCTTAGTAGGAAAATGCAGTTCTAGTTTTCTTCAAGTAAGAAATGAAAGTACATCCTATAATGTTAACTGAAATTGATAAATTTGATAGTTATCTAAACAAGACTTGAAACTTTATCATTAACTGATTTACCCTTCAAGTATTAAATGTATAAAATATGTGAAAAACTTAATAGTACATTTTCTAAAACATTGCATCTCCGAATGCCCAGTAATACTGTAGGATTTAATTATCCTTAGTGAAATTAAGGGGTGGAAACTATATGAATGTTAACTATTTTTAAAGAGTCTAGTTTAATATTTCCAGAGTATGGCCTGACAAATGGAATTAAAAATCTCCCAGGGGGATTCTAATATTTTGCTTACTTTGAAACCTCCTGGATTAAACAATATTTAATTTCCTTTTGCCATTAACATTTACTTCATAAGTTGGGCCTCCCTGTCCTTGATACATGGCAGCCAATATGTTACACGAGCAAGTTTAGAAAACTAACACACAGCGCTAAAACTCTGGTTAATAAAATTGTACTGTATTAGGAATTTCCATTAAAGGAGTAGAGTTCAGCTACTCTTATTAAAAAATAAAAGGAAAACTATGTGAGATGATGGATATGTTAATTTTTTCAATATAGTAACCATTTCTCTATTCTATAAGCATCCAATAATATCATGTTCTATACCATCAGTATAAATAATACATCTAAAGAAAAACTCAAGGAGGATAAATTATTTTAAGTATGGTTCTGAAGAAAGGTGGAAAGGTAGTAAAACATAAATTCTTTAAGAGAAATATACAAAATTTGTTTTGGATATTCGTTCATTACCCCCAACCTAACACAAGTCGATTAATTCCGTTGGCATAAAAATTGGGTGCTCGGGATTCGATGAAGTCAACGAAGGCCGTTTTTGCTAGGTCCTGATTGGCAAAGGTTCTACTGGTGAGAAAGTTATCGAAGTGCTTGAAAAGATGGGAGTTGGTTGGCGAGAGGTCTGGGGAGTATGGTGGGTGGGGCAGAACTTCGACGCTCAATTCATTTAATTTTCAGACGGTGATTTGTGAGACTTGAGGTCAGGCGTTGTCTGGAACAGGATCAGACAGACCTCTTCTGTTGACCAGTGCTGGCTGCTGCTGACGCAATTTTTGGCACATTTCATCGATTTCCTCACAATAGGACTCTGCTGTGATGGTTTGGCCTGGTTGCAGAAAGTTATAGTGAATCACACCAGCTGCTGACCACCATACAGTAACCATGATCTTTTTTTGGTGGGGTTTCGCCTTTGGGAAGTGTCTGGGTGGCTCATCGGTGTCCAACCACTGTCCTGAATGTTTCCTATGATCGTAGAGAATCCACTCTTCATCACATGTGATGATCCGATCCAAAAAAGAATCGTTTTGGTTGTGCAAAAGCAATGAAGAACAAACCTCGAAATGTGACAATTTCTGCCAATTGTTTAAATCGTGGGGCACCCACTTTTTGAGCTTTTTGACCTTTCCAATACATTTTAAACCATCAAAAACTGCATGGAAGCTAACACCCAGTTCTTCCGCCATCCCACACACCATTTGTGATGGGTCAGTCTCCAACAGGGTCCTCAAATCCTCGTCCTGGATTACTCTAGATCGACCACTTTGGGGCTCATCTTCGGGGCTAAAATTTCCAAAACGAAAATTTGAAAACCAACATCGAACAGTGCATTCATTAACACTATCATTGCCAAATGTCTGGTTAATTTTTCGGGCTGTTTCGGCAGCACTTTGGTTCAATTTGAATTCGTAGAGAAAAATTGGCTGAAAATCGCTTATTCATAATAGGCCGAAAAGAATAAAAAAAATTAAAAGTAGAAAAAAATGAACAGCATCAATGTATAGAATACAAAATTCTCCATCAATCAGTATATACCACGACACAGTAGAAT
>CAUYPK010036624.1:0-50674 GCA_963574355.1 Loris lydekkerianus
TTGAGACAGAGCCTCAAGCTGTCGCCCTGGGTAGAGTGCTTTGACTTCACAGCTCACAGCAACCTCCAACTCTTGGGCTCAGGCGATTCTCCTGCCTCCGCCTCCCAAGTAGCTGGGACCACAGGCACCCGCCACAACACCTAACTATTTTTTGGTTGCAGCCGTCATTGTTGTTTGGCGGGCCCGGGCTGGATTCGAACCCGCCAGCTCAGGTGTATGTGGCTGGCGCCTTAGCCGCTTGAGCCACAGGCGCTGAGCCTGCAAAAAAGTTTTTAAAAAGTGAAGTTAAAGCTTTGCGCCTGTGGCTCAAGCCGCTAAGGCGCCAGCCACATACACCTGAGCTGGTGGGTTCGAATCCAGCCCGGGCCCGCCAAACAACAATGATGGCTGCAACCAAAAAATAGTTGGGTATTGTGGTGGGTGCCTGGGGTCCCAGCTACTTGGGAGGTGGAGGCAGGAGAATTGTTTGAGCCCCGGAGTTAGAAGTTGCTGTGAGCTGTGATGCCATGGCACTCTACTCAGGGTGAAAGCTTGAGACTCTACCTCAAAAAAAAAAAAAGTGAAGTTAATTTTGATAATAAATTTTTTTTGCCTAATATTACCTAATATGAAAATACTATCATTTCAACATATCATTATTTAAAAATTATTAGTAGACTGGGCACAGTGGCTCAGGCCTTTAATCCTAGCACTTTGGGAGGCGGATGGATCACCTAAGCTCAAAAGTTCAAGACCAGCCTGAGCAAGAGACCCCATGGCGGGCATCTGTAGTCTCAGCTACTTGGGAGGCTGAAACAAGAGCACCTCTTGAGACCAAGAGTTTGAAGTTGCTGTGAGCTGTGATGCCACAGTACTCTGTGGAGGGCGACAAAGTAAGACTCCACCTCAAAAAAAAATTATTGGCGGTGCCCATAGCTCAGTCGGTGGGGCACCAGCCACATGCACCGAGGTTGGTGGGTTCAAACCTGGCCCGGGCCTGCTAAACAACAATGACAATTGCAACAAAAAATACCTGGGTATTGTGGTGGGCACCTGTAGTCCCACCTACTTGGGAGGCTGAGGCAAGAAAATCACTTAAGACCAAGAGTTTGAGGTTGCTGTGAGCTATGACACTACAGCACTCTACTCAGGGCAACATAGTAAGACTCTATCTCCAAAAAAAAAAATTATTAATAATATTTTTACATTATCTTCTAGACTAAGACTTTAAAATAAAATATTATCGATTATTTCAACCTATAACCATTATTTTTATTTTATTTTATTTTATTTTATTTTTTTGGAGACAGAGTTTCTTTTTATTGCCCTTGGTTGAGTGCTATGGCGTAATAGCTCACAGCAACCTCCAACGCTTGGGCTCAAGCAATTCTCTTGCCTTGGTCTCTGTAGGGGACTCAGTCTGGCTCAGGCTGGTCTCAAACCTGTGAGCTCAAGCAATCCACCTACCTCGGCCTCAGAAATGCTAAGATTACAGGCATGAGCCACTGTGCCTGGCTATAACTATTATTTTTGTTTAAAAATTATTAATCTTTCCCAGTTCAGAGCCTGTAGCTCAGTGGCGAGGGCTCTAGCCACATACACCAGAGCTGATGGGTTTGAACCCAGCCCGGGCCTGCCAAACAACAATGACAACTCCAACCAAAAACTAGCCGGGCGTTGTGGCAGCACCTATAGTCCCAGCTACTTGGGAGGCTGAGGCAAGACAATCACTTAACTCCAAGAGCTTGAGGTTGCTGTGAGCTGTGACGCCACGACATTCTACCTAGGGCAACATAGTGACTTACTCTGTCTCAAAAACAAAACAAAACAAAACCCTTGCTGTCTCAAAAAGAAAAAAAACTATTAATCTTTCCCAATTTTTTTGCTATAGTAAAATATAGATAACATAAAGTTTGCCATCTTAACTTCTTTTTCTTTTTCTTTCTTTTTTTTTTTTTTTTGAGACAGAGTCTTGCTCTGTCTCCCTGGCTAGAGTACACAGGCATCATCATAACCCATAGCAACCTCAAATTCCTGGGCTCAAGCGATCCTCCTGCCTCAGCCTCCCAAGCAGGTAGGACTTTAGACATGTGCCACCACTCCTGGCTTATTTTTCTATTTTTTGTAGAGACTGGGCTTCCTATAATACATCTGTTCAGGCTGGTCTCAAACTTCTGACCTTAAGCCATCCTTCCATCTCAGCCTTTCAGAGTGCTAGGATTACAGGCGTGAGCCACTGTGCCTGGCTTATCTTAGTCATCCCTAACTGTACATTTCAGTGGTATCAAGTACATTCAAACTATTGTACGAACATTACCACCATCCATCTCCAGAACTCTTTTCATCTTGCAAAACTGTAACTCTATTCCTGTTAAATAGTAATAATATTTCCCATTAATTAATAAATAATTCTCATTTTCTCCCTCTTCTCAGTGCCTGGCAACCACTACTTCACTTTCTGTCTCTATAAATTTGACTACAGGCTCGATGCCTGTAGCACAGTGGTTACCACGTCAGCCACATACACTGAGGGTGGTGGGTTCGAAACTGGACTGGGTCAGCTAAACAACAATGGCAACTGCAACCAAAAATGGCCAGGCATTGTGGTGGGCGCCTGTAGCCTATATATAGGTCCCAGCTACTTGGGAGGCTGAGGTGATGCCATGGCGCTCCACCCAGGGCACCATACTGAGACTGTCTAAAAAAAAAAACCTACTACTGTAGGTTTTTCTACTTTTAGTAGAGATGAAGTCTCCCTCTTGCTCAGGCTGTTTTTCAGTTCCTGAGCTCAAGCAATCCACCTGCCTCGGCCTCCCAGAGTGCTAGGATTACAGGCATGAGCCACTGCACACCTGGCCTGGATCATGGTAATTCTGTTTGTAATTTTGAGGAATTGTCATACTGTCTTCCATAGCAGCGACACCATTTTATATTCCCACCAATAGTGCACAAGGGTTTCACTTTCTCCACATCCTTGTCAACATTTGTTAACGTCTGTGTTTTTCGTAGTACATATCCTAATGGGTATGAGGTGGTATCTTATTGTAGTTCGGTTTGCATTTCTCTAAAATTAGTATCTTTTCTTTTTTTATATATACATGTCTTCAAAATACTAGGTGTTTTCTATACTTACATCTCAGTTTGGATTGGCCACATTTCAAGCGCTTAACAGCTGGCCACTTACTGGAAAATATGCTTCTGGAGGGAAAAGTTGGGGGCAGAAGGTAGAAGTGTGTGGGACTCACGCATGTGTCTGGTGTCAGCAAGAATGTTTGGGTCATCCATGCTGCCTGAGGAGCGGCTGGGCATCTGGGAAGCTGCTGCTCATCCTTGGCAGCCTGGACTTTATGGGGGGACTGGCCTCCAGCCTTAGGAGGTGTCTGTGGTTCACAGCCACTCCTTTTAGATGGCTCCATGAGGTGGAGGCAGCCGGCCCCTCAGACCCCCACGGCCCCTGGCTTTTGCAAAGGTTGTTTTGAACTCTTCCATTCAAACATGCCCACAGATCTTTCTTACCATCACACACGGGATGGCAGTCTGGCTGAAGCCAAAGGGTGGGAGGCTGGAGCTTCCTTCCCAGCGCTCTGCTTTGACCCTCCCACCCACTGCTGCCCCCTGCGTCCCCCTGGAGCCTGTCTAATCAGATCCAGACCTGACCTTGAGAGAGGTCCTGGGCCAGGAGGAAAGCCCCCCTCCTCTCTCTGAACAGCCACAGATCTGGCTCTCAGGAGACCCCTCCCCTAGGGCTGATTTATGGGGGTGTCCAGGAATGGTTTCCTGCCTGTTTTTGTTCTCTTCCAAGCCGCTGGGCTTCTGGGCTCACCCTTTGCCCCTCTGTCTCACCACAGCCTGGTTGTACCTATAGTGGGGGCAGGGAGGGCTGGAGATTCCTCCCCAGATTGCTGGGGGACAATGGTGCTTTCTTCTTCCCTTCTCTCCACTGCCCCAAACAGGCCTTTGTCTTTCCTGGTGCTTTCTCTGGCCCTCACATCTGGAGGGCCTGCTGCCACTGCCTATTACTTCTTCCCATCACCTAGCTTGAAGTTAGGAACCCAGAGCTGTCCCCACCAAGCCCACAGGTGTCTGCAGGATATAAAGCCAAAGTCACAGCTCCACCTTCATGTACACCAGCCACAGCAGCAACTCATTGACCCTGTCATCAGCCACATAGTAGCCTCCAGCATGACTTATTCAGAGCTCAAGGTGTTCAGAGGTTCAGCGCTCAGCCCCACTTACCCAGGTTTACCCAGGGACCCTCTCCCCCAAAAGACCAGATGAGGGACAGTCTCCTCAGCTCTGTGGCCTTGCGGACTGTGTTTCACCCTAAGAGCCTAGAGGGGATTCATGCAGCCCCAAGATCCTTTCTCCCTGAGTTCCTAAAGAAAAAAATGCTGTTGCTAAGAACAAAGAGTGGGTGGAAGATTCCAGCTGATTCCAGCTAAGCTGAATATGCTGGCTCAGACGTTGCAGGTCCTGACAAGGGCCTGTTCAGGTGGAGAGTCAGGAATAAAGGGCTCCGAACAGCACCTCATCCACCCCGTTCACTTATCGCTGAGAGGATGCTGTGTGCCTAGGACCTCACAGCAGCCTCTGGGATGCCTAAAGATTATGCAGTCCTGATTAGAGGTTGGGTAAAGTGTGAGGAGGGGAGAAAAGAAGGAGCCGTGGATGAAGAGGACCACCCCCTCCTCGTATACTCACCTCCCTGGCACCCCAGCTGCGCAGCCAGCTGGACTCCCAGGGGTGGGGTTAAGAACCATCCCTAGGGCTCATTACTTTCCCTCAGCCAGCGAGAAGCATCTATTCCAACACAAGGTCCACTCTGGCTCCCCTGCACTTGGAGAATGAGAAACTTGCTGGAGAACAAAGGGACTTAGGCCTCAGTTTTCCTTTTGTAAAATGAAGGGTTTGGCTTCAGATTAGTGGTTTTCAAGCAAAGCTGCACTTCAAATTAAGTATTTGTCAGAACTGCTATCTGAGAGAGGTACAGTGAGGTGCTGCTCTGATGGGAGGGAAACGTGGGCGGAAGAGTGCTCAGGTGCATCTGAGGGGCCCCAGGGGCCCTCAGCCTCCAATTGCATGCGCTGTGTAGAAGGCATCAGCCCAGCTCCTTACCTGTAACCCTTGCAGCTGGAGCACCCCTCTCTAATACCACATTCAGACATGCAGTTGTTTGGTTTGGGGGGAAGAAGAGGGAGCTAGTCAGTAGAGAGTAGACTTTCTCCATCACCAGTGCTGCCAAGATGCTCTTTCCCTGGTATCTTTCCTCAGGCCCGCTCTTCCCAGCTCTGGGTGCCTCCAGGGAGCCCAGAATGGGGGCTAGAAGCACCAAAGGATTCAGTTCCTAATGAGGAGGCATCTGTAGTCAGCAGTGCCATTAGTTGCCACCCCAGGTCCCTGGGGGAACTTCAAGCTCCTCTCCAGCTGGAGGGAGGAGGGGATAGGCCACTCCCCAGCTTCCAGTAAGCAGGGTCTAGGGGGCACAGACAGCTGACCCAGGAGCCTGGGTGCCCTCTCCATTCCCCGGGCCTGCGGCATCCAGCTCTACCCTCCTGGAAACTGAGGCTTGGAGGTAGTACAGGGTGCCTAGGGGCACCTCAACCCTCTACTCCAAGCTCCTGTGTTGACCTGCAGGCCCTTCCAAACACAGCCTTTGGCCTGAGACAGGGAAGGCTGACCTTGCAGTGCTCTCTGGGGATCCTCTCACCAAGCATTACGGGGACACCAGGTGGGATACCTGTCTCCACCTTCTACACACAGGGCCCCAGGGTGCTGAGTATAAGGGCAGTACCTACATGGAGACATTGTGATGGATCACCTGCACAGTACCAGAATCACACACCAGCCACACAAGTTGATGGCTTCAAACCCCCGTTCTCATCCTGACGTGGACACTACGATCACATAAGAGAGAGACTTCCGGCAAACGCGCAGCAGCCCTTCAGCTGTACAAAGAGGCACACACACCCATCACCACGCTCCCAGGAGGCCCTCAAAGAGGAGGAGGCAGGGCGGGGGATTTTATGCATGTTTATATTTAATGAACCACATGCAAATGAGATGGAGAACATGCCACAAAGGAGACAGCCCCAAAGGCTCTGGGGAGAAGGGCACAAAGGCTTGGCCTTTTGGGCTGCCCTGGAGGCCAGATCAGGCCAGTGGATTGAGGGGGCTTGAGATAAGGCATGGGGACTATGGCAAGGGTTGCCTGCCCACACCAGGAAGCCAAGAGCAGGAGCCAGGACGAGCTCCAGCCGCCCTGCTGCTGTGGGGGGAGGGTTCCTTCTGGGAGAGGAGCAACTGTCCCAGTTGATGGAGTGCCTGAGAGGAGGGGTTGCCTGCCTGGACAGATGGTGTACCGCCTTCCCGCACTTGAAGCAAAGTGGATTTTAATGAAATTGCAGCTCTGGTGCTGAAACTGGGAACCCACGTGGGAGGGGCCCCTTCCCCAGGCTTTACAGGGTGGGGCTCGGGGATGGGTTGGAATGGGGTGGGCAGGAACACTTAACCAGCCTAAAACTGGGAGGGGGAAGCACTACAGCCCCCCCCCCCACTTGTCTCTGTAGACCAGAGTTCAAGCGGTTGGTTCAGATCCCCAAAAGGTGGGGAGGGGACCTTGAATATTTATGACACATTGAAATGTAGATTGCTAGGTCTGACAGTCTTCTGAGAGGCTTGTCACCTTGGAGGGATACATCACTCTCTCCGGGCACATTGAGAAAGTGCAGAAGAATTGGGGGTGGGAAGTGTGATAAGGAAGAACTAAAAAAGATATTGGGCCCTGGTAACCAGGGTTTGATGACCAGTGTCCCTGCTAGGCAACCTTGGACTAGTTGGGTCCCCTCCCTGGTCCTTGGTTTCCAATTCTGTCAATTGTGATGCATAATACTTAGGCCTTGCACGCCTTAGAGAGAGTTTATGAAACTAAATGTGAAAGCAGGGTCAGTGGCTCATGCCTGTAATCCCAGCACTCTGGGAGGCCAAGGTGGGCAGATGGCCTGAGCTCACCGGTTCAAGACCAGCCTGAGCCAGAGTGAGACCCTATCTCTAAAAATAGCCGGCGTTGTGGCAGGTGCCTGTAGTCCCAGGTACTAGAGAGGCTGAGGCAAGAGAATCACTTGAGCCCAAAAGTTTTAGGTTGCTGTGAGCTATGATGCCACATACTCTACAGAGGGCAATAAAGTGACACTCTGTCTCAAAAAAAAAATCCCAAAGCAGCTGAAAAAGCAGGGAGTGGGACTTGAGAGAAGGGCCTTCTCTGATTGGCCCTCATGCGTCAGTTTTAGGGGACCAAGGGAAGCCCAAGATTTTCTTATTGGAAGTTTGTCATGGAGGAGTTTGTTAGAGCCTTTTGTAAATGATATCCCAGTCTAGCCTGCACCACCATTTAGGGGAGATGTTTCCTAGCTGTGGGAGGCTGGGGTAAGTGCTGATGCCCCACAGAAAACTCTGCCCTCAGGTCAGGTCACCCAGATCTCCATGCCTGTGACCCAGTCGCACACCACTCTGGCCTGCCCTCTGTGCCTCAGTGGGGTGCCACACCCATATGCTTCTCTTCCCCCAGCCATGTCAGACTTCCACGTGCATCCCCAGGCCACCATGGGTGAGGAGGGCGGTGTGGCCCGCTTCCAGTGCCAAATCCATGGGCTTCCCAAGCCCTTGATCACGTGGGAGAAGAACAGAGTCCCCATTGACACGGACAATGAAAGGTGAGCCACATGTGGGAAAGACGTTGGGGAGGACAAGGAGGCGGCCAGTAACCTTGGCCTTGAATGACTGCATGCAGCTCTGGTAGCCCCAGCTAGTGCCCACAAATGCCTGAAACCATGGTGTTTGTACAGCTATAGTTGAAGCTGGTATCCATGCGCTTGCTGGGCCAAGCTTCTAGGCTCATGGATGTGTCTGTGAGGATTGTGTGCAATTGTTGAGGCCGGGATTGAGGGTGCATCCACTTTGAGAGTCCTGGTGTGTGTCTGTGATGACGTCTGTGACGTGGCAACAGCCCTGGGGTCCTAAGCAGAGTCTCTGTTGCTTGTGTCCCTGTGGCCCATGGTGTCAGTGGCTATGCAGGTAATAGGCTGTGTCCCTCCCCTCAACAGGTACACGTTGCTGCCCAAAGGGGTCCTGCAGATCACGGGACTTCGGGCTGAGGACAGCGGCATCTTTCATTGTGTGGCCTCAAACATTGCCAGTGTGCGGATCAGCCACGGGGCCAGGCTCACAGTGTCAGGTGAGAGTCCTTTGGCCCTTCATCCAACCACCCCAATTGGCCTCCTAAGCCCACCCTTAAATCAATCCCCCTTCAACTGGCCTCTGAGACTTGGCCCAGTGGGTACAGAGTGCTTCCTGACCGCAGAGTTCTGCTGCTTGCTGCTGTGACTGAGAAGGCGTCTGTGGCTAGGGCTTTGGCTCAGTTCTACCTGGCAAAGCTCATCCTCTGCCTATACTCTGCTCATTCCCATTGCTAGACTACCTGCAAAGCCAGAGGGACAGGTGTGAGGGATGTCCTGAACCCCCTGGTGTCTCTCTGCCCACAAGCCCTGGTTTCTGGACTGCTATTGGCTGCCCACTGCCCAGGTCCTGGGTTGTGGGTGGAGTAGAAAAGAGAAAGTTCCCAGCTGAAGTGAGAAAATGTGGCATCTTCCTCTAGGCTCAGGCTCTGGGGCCTACAAGGAGCCAGCGATCCTTGTAGGGCCTGAGAACCTCACCCTGACTGTGCACCAGACCGCAGTGCTGGAGTGTGTCGCCACGGGCAACCCACGCCCCATTGTGTCCTGGAGCCGCCTGGGTGAGCCCCATACCCACAGCCCCTGCCCCTCCCACTCCACCCCCCCCCCCCCAGGAGGGCTCTCATCACCCAGCTCTGGGGAACTTTGAGTCCTATTTGTTCTCTGGGCCATCAGGGTCATTCTCTTCCTATGACCTGGGGAGGGGACCAGCAAGTCCGCCTGCCTGCTAAGAGCTCCCTCTTCCTGCAGGGATGGCTTAGCTCTCTGGGTTACCTTGTCCAGTTCTGGCATCTCCCCATCCTCTGCCCTGGGCCCTCCAGTACCCCAATCTCTTTCCCCTTCCATTCACCCCTGCCCTCTAAACCCTGGCCATGCTCCCCAGCAATCCCAAGCCCCTCAAAATT
This sequence comes from Loris lydekkerianus, assembly GCA_963574355.1. Classification (NCBI taxonomy): domain Eukaryota; kingdom Metazoa; phylum Chordata; class Mammalia; order Primates; family Lorisidae; genus Loris; species Loris lydekkerianus. Next base: position 9,113 of record CAUYPK010036624.1, read on the forward strand.
TCAGCCAGTTGTCAAACCCTCACTCTGGGCTCCCCCAGTCTCTAGCCTGGCCCCTAAGTACCCAGCCTAAATCCCTAGGCAGCTGAAGGAGAGAAATGAAAGGGTGCAGATGGGCCCACATTGTCTGAGCAGAAAGGTCACTCAGGGGAAGGAAACTCCGGAGGGGGTGGGGTGGGGTCGCATTCACAAGGAGACTGTGCCACATTGTAGCAGCTGAGTGACTGGGGAAGGAGGGGGCAGCAGGCAGGATAATGGAGTAGATTTCACCACTTCAGGGGCTGAATGGGGAGCTGTCTCCTTGTATTCTGACTGTGCTAATCTGATCCTGATTGGGGGGGGGCGGGTCCCTAAGAGAGGCTGGGAAGACTGGCTTCACCATTAGGAGGAGCCTCTGGGCACTGCAAGGACCATCTGGTCCAACATTTCCCAAAGTGTGATCTGTCAGGAGGGAAAGAATGATTTAGTGGTCTAACAAGTTTGGAAAATAAAGTTAACCAAGTCCCCTTACTGCAGGACTTTTCAGAGCCTTTATATTCACGGGCAGTGGGACTGACCATCCAGGAGCGGAATGCATATTTGACCATGGAACTTTTTAAGAGAGACAAGCCAGCTTGATGATGGAATCCAAACACCTGACTTTATGGATTGTGAAATAGAGGGGAAGGGACTTTAGGATCACCCGTGAGTCAGGAATGATTCTAGGACTGGGCCCTCGGTCTCTGCTGCTAGGCGAGCGTTCTGTGCAGCTCTCTGCCCCCTCTATGATGCTAAGGTGCTTGAGAGGGAAGATGCAGAGCCCTGGAAGGCTGGTGGAAGGTGAGCCCTCTGGATTCCACACCTCTCTCTCTGCCCTTGCTCATCTCCCACTCCCTTCCTTCTCAGACGGCCGCCCCATTGGGGTGGAGGGCATCCAGGTGCTAGGCACGGGAAACCTCATCATCTCAGATGTGACCGTCCAGCACTCGGGTGTCTATGTCTGTGCAGCCAACAGGCCTGGTACCCGGGTGAGGAGAACAGCACAGGGCCGGCTGGTGGTGCAAGGTATGGACCACCCAACCCCAGAAGAGGGAGGGGACTTCCACACAGCCCTTCCTCCTGCCCTGCTCCTGGCCTCATCAGCATCCCTGGCCCAAACCCAAGCCCAGTTCCTGTCTCGTGCCAGTCCTGTGCCTTGCCCCTCACCTGGCTCCCAAACCAAGCCACAGGTGGCAGCTCTCTGCCCTAGGAATGGGCCACCCTGGAGTCATTTTCACTTTCTTATCTCAGCTGCCCCCCCACTTGTGTCACTCACACGTGGCCCCCCACATGCTGCTTTCATTGATGCATGTGGCACATCCTTGCTCACACCTGCCTGCCTGTGCACCCCCAGAGTGCTTGTCATTTTCACATCGCACTGCAGCTCCCCAACCCCACACACGCAGAGCCTGCCTCCTTGGTGCCACAGATCAGGTCATTCTGTCCAGCCCTCGGCCTTGGGGCTCAGCTGTCCCTGTGAACTGGGCTTGGATTAACATTTTCAGGGGGTTTCTGTGGTTATTCCCTCCCTGAGAACAGGGGAAGGGGAGGGAAATGGGAGAATTAGGAACTTAAATGCTCGTTTGTTTAGCATTTCGTGTGCTGTTAATCTGTCCAAATGAAGGTGATGGAGCATTTCATTTCTTGGGTGTTAATAGAGGCTGGAGGCCTGGGATTGAAGGAGGGTGAAATTGAAAGTGGGAGCGAGGAGGTGGGGCTAGGGCTGAGGACTCATCCATCTCCCCATCATTACCACCTTCTGAAGGTGCAGCCAAACCTATTAGCACATTTATTTATTTAACAATTTCCTGAACTGAGAGTTCAGCTTCATTACTCTGAGATACAAATATCAGTCTTTTAAATAGTCATTAAAATGGAGTCCTCTCTTGGGTCTGCCTGGGAAAGAGGGAGGTGGCCATCTCCTGAGCTGGACTGAGCTCCACCTAGAGGTGGGTGTGTGTTCAAAGGCCACCCTGTGCCCTGTGGCCTCAGGCATCCCCATGGCCCTTCCTCGTGCCTTCACTCACAGCCATCTCTTTCCCTCTCCCCTTGACCTCACGACTCCACGTGCTTCTCTGTGCCCACCCTCCCTAGCCCCAGCCGAGTTTGTCCAACACCCACAGTCCATCTCCAGGCCAGCTGGGACCACAGCCATGTTCACCTGCCAAGCGCAGGGTGAGCCGCCCCCTCATGTCACATGGCTAAAGAATGGACAGGTGCTGGGGCCAGGAGGCCACGTCAGGCTCAAGAATAACAACAGGTATATGCGTGGTCTATGTTGGGGTGAGGATGGGGAAAGAGACGGGGGTGGGAGGCCCACAATGTGTAGTTGCACCCTCTGCCAGGGTAGAGCATGGAATTGGTTGTCTGGAGACTTGGGTTTGAGTCCTAGGTCTGCCACTAACTGGGTGGGAAAACTCAGACAAGTCATTTGTCTCCTGGAAGAATTCAGTTTCTCCATCTCTCCAATGGGAGATCTGGTCCACTTCCAAGGATGCTCTGAGCAGAGGAGGAATCTGAGGCTCTCCCTCCCCCACAGCACACTGACCATTTCTGGAATTGGTCCCGAAGATGAGGCCATCTACCAATGTGTGGCTGAGAACAGTGCGGGCTCATCACAGGCCAGTGCCAGCCTGACCGTACTATGGGCCGAGGGGCTGCCCGGGCCGCCTCGAAATGTGCGGGCTGTCTCTGTGTCGTCCACTGAGGTCCGTGTGTCCTGGAGTGAGCCCCTGATCAACACCAAGGAGATCATCGGCTATGTCCTGCACATCAGGAAGGCTGCCGGTGGGTGGGCCAGGAGGGCAAGCTTGGCTCTGCCACTCCTTGCCCTAATTCTCTATTCCTTATCATCCTGCACATCCTGACCCAATATCTTCCCCTCATGACTGCCCCCATGTCACCAATGCCAGAAGGACTCTCCCTCACATCCCTTACCCTCCTCTGCCCCACCCTTTGCCTCCCAGACCCACCAGAACTAGAGTATCAGGAAGCAGTCAGCAAGAGCACTCTGCAGCATGTGGTGAGCGACCTGGAGCCCTCCACGGCCTACAGCTTCTACATCAAGGCCTACACGCCTCGAGGAGCCAGCTCAGCCTCCATCCCCACCCTGGCCAGCACCCTGGGTGAAGGTGAGGCCTGGGTGTGGAGCACAAAACTACAGACACTCGGGCTATCAGAGCAGACCCACTATACACATTTGTTCAGGTTGTGCCTGGCCTTGGGGCCAAGTTGGGGCTGGACCTACGTGAAGGAAAAAGATCTAATTCATGGAAAGGTGCTATTTGAGCAAATACACACCCTGGATCTGGGCCAAAGAACCGTCAGGCTCCTGGGGGTCTGGGTCACAGGTGGGAGGAGGAAAGTTAGAGCCTTGATCAAGCCCTCACACCTTGGCTTCCTTCTCTGCTGGCAGCCCCTGCTCCACCCCCATTGTCTGTTCGGGTCTTGGGCAGCTCCTCCCTGCAGCTGCGGTGGGAGCCCTGGCCCCGGCTGACCCAGCATGAGGGTGGCTTCAAGCTGTTTTACCGTCCAGTAAGCAAGGCCTCCTTCACTGGCCCCATCCTGCTGCCTGGAACTGTCTCCTCCTACAATCTCAGCCAGCTTGGTGAGGCAGACACAGCACTGGGCCTGGGGAGCTGGGCGGGGGGTGTGGTGCTGGGGACCAGGAGGTGGTGTGCTAGGGGTCACCTCCCTTTCCCTGCCAGGACAGAGCTGTGCCCCTGTAGGGGCAGGGGCAGTCACTCAACCACCCTGCCTTCCCCCAGATCCCACTGCAGTGTATGAGGTGAAGCTGCTCGCTTACAACCAGCATGGAGACGGCAATGCCACAGTCCGCTTCGTTTCTCTGAGGGGAGCATCTGAGAGGACAGGTCAGGGTTGGGGATGGAGTGGGGAGATGAGAGTGGACAGGAGGAGGAAGGGAGGGGCAGTGCATGCAGTCTTTGAGAAATAGGCCTCAGTTTGAAATTTAGCTGCACAACATTCCAGCTCATAACCTTGTTACTTAACCTCTCTAAGCCACAGCTTTCTCCTCTAAACAATGAGGACGATACCTACCTATATACTCGAGTATAAGCCGAGTCTTTTCCGGCACAAAATTTGTGCCGAAAAACCCGAACTCAGCACAAAAAAACTCGGCTTATACTCGAGTATATACGGTACTTTATAAAGCTGTGGCAAGGATGAAATGGTTCCTATATGGTGCTATTCCCAGCAGCTGACACAAAGTTAATACTCAGTAACTGGTAAAAAAGAAACAGAAAGGGCTAGGCACCTGTAGCTTAGTGGTTAGGGGACTGGCCACATACACCGGGGCTGGTGGGTTCAAACTTCATCCAGACCTGCTAAACAACAATGACAACTATAACTCCAACAACAAAAAAATAGCCGGCGGCGCCTGTGGCTCAAAGGAGTAGGGCACTGGCCCCATATGCTGGAGGTGGCAGGTTCAAACCCAGCCCTGGCCAAAAACTGCAAAAAACAAAACAAAAAAAAAAAAAACAACAAATGCCAGCATTGTGATGGGCGCCTGTAGTCCCAGCTGTCTGGGAGGCTGAGACAAAAGAATGGCTTAAGCCCAAGAGTCTGAAGTTGCTGTGAGCTGTGATGCCACAGTACTCTACCGAGGGTGACACAGTGAGACTCTGTCTCAAAATAAAAAGTAAATGGAAAGGCTGGCTGGGGCCCCAGTGTTGCCTCTCCTTCTTGGGGGTGACAGCAGTAGAGGGAGAAGGAGTCCCTAGAGGCTGGGGGTCTAGGGGTGCTTCAGACCTGGAGAGCTGCAGCCCCCAACGACTTGCCCTCCAGCCCTGAGCCCACCGTGTGACTGCCGGAAGGAGGAAGCCACCAACCAGACATCCACCACAGGCATTGTCATTGGCATCCACATTGGGGTCACCTGCATCATCTTCTGTGTCCTATTCCTTCTGTTTGGCCAGAGAGGCAGGTGGGTTCTGCCCCTGGGCTGGTGTGGGGTGGGAATAGGCCTGCAGAAGGGGGCTTCTAGGGGAAAGGGTTTGGGGCTCGCTGCCACTATATTTTGTCTCTCTCCTTTTGTTCTTTCTCCCTCCCACATCTCTCTCCCAACTCTTGGCTCACCCTTAGGGTCCTCTTCTGTAAGGATGTGGAAAATCAGCTCTCCCCTCCTCAGGGTCCCCGAAGCCAGAGGGACCCTGGCATCGTGGCCCTAAATGGGGCAGGACGGGGAGAGCAGGGCCACCTAGGCCGTGATGGGAAACTTGTGGATGTGAAGGAGCTAGAACAGCTATTCCCCCAGGCTGGGGTGGCCGGGCAGCTTGGCCCCAGACCCATGGTGAGTGCCCATGCCTTGAGCAAAGCCCCTCCTTCAAGCCCCCCATGGTCATCAACCTTAGCCAAGCTCCTGGTCTTTTCTGAGCACAAAAGTCATGGCTGGTACTTCTCCCTATGCCCCCAAGTCAGGCAGCAAGTCCTGGAGACCCTAGCCCTAAGTAGGCTTGAATACAAGCCTGACCCTCTGGCCCTCAAGCCGACACCTTTGTGACTGATTATCCCTTTCCCCAGCAGGATACTGCGGCCTCTGCCCCATGCGAGGAGACCCAACTTTCCATGCTGCCATTTCAGGGGTTCAGCCTTCTGGAGGGGAGGACGACGGAGGCCCTGACCCCGTGTACGGGCCCCATGGCTGCCCTGACACCCCAGGATGGAGGCCCTGGCCTCCTCAGTGAAGGACCAGCTGCCTGGCCAGCACGCTCGGCACAGTAGCCAGTGTCTGGCAGGCTCTGGAGGGGCACCCCCCCATTCTCAGGTTAAAGCAAGAGTTCTCCTGTCATGTGGGAATCACAGTCCTGGGGGATCCCCAGCATTTCTGTCCTGACTGCCCCTTGGGTTTCAAGACCCAAGGCAGCCTCAGCAGGGACTCACCTCTGAGGAGCAGGAAGGGTCTCTGCAGGAGCCCATCCCCACGCTGCCCTGCCGGGCTAATACCCCCTCACCTCTGCCTGGTACCCACATGACTTGGAACTGAGCTAACATTTTCTTTTCCTTCAAAAAGCAAACCTTAAAATCAAAAAAGACAAAAAAAAAAAAAAAAAGGAAGAAGAAGAAGAAAGAAAGAAAAGAGAGAGAGAGGAAGGTAAATTAGACTCCAAAAATATGCCCCTGCTGTGGCTGGGCCCTGAAGCTGTCACCCTCCACTGACCATGCTTTCTCAGGATGGATTTTTGCTGTTTTGGCTCTCAGCACCTACCTCAAGCCGGAATGAATGTCTTTGGGGGAGTGTGGCTCTAGCCTCCGCCCCTTACCCCACGGAGCCCGAATGCACTCCTACCTCAAGCTCCCTTTAATGGGCACCCCCTCTTCCTCCCCACTTTGTTGTCCAGAGTTTAAAAAAAAAAAAAAAAAAAAAAAGCACTTCCCCCTTTCCAGGTATGAAAGAAAACGTCTACCTCAAGGCTCGCTGGCTTTGCGGCCTCTGTTATGTCACTGGACCTCCCTCCCTCCCGTCTGCTTTACCCAAAGCCACACCTGCCTCTCCCCCAGAGAGGAGACTGGAGGCTGAGTCACCAAGGGGGCCCCCTTGGGGCCTGCAGAAATAAAAATGGGATTGGTCAGAGAGAAAATGTGAAAAAAGCCAAAAATGAGAGGAAATTTGTTCCTTGAAGTATAAATTTTTATCCAAACAAGCCACCGCCCAGCACGCTGCCTGTACTCCCTCTTGTCTCGTCTGTCCACTGCCATTTCAACCCTCTGGGTCAGCCCATCCTTGATGGGGATGCTGTGACCCTCCCTGCTTAGGCCTTGGGAGGGTGGGACATCACCCTTCAGCCTGTCTCCTGTCTTGCCCAGAAGCAGAGCTCCCCTGTGCAGGCCCAGCCCTTGGAATGTACCACATGTGTGATGGGTGTGTGGGGGGTGGGTGTCCCTGGCAGAGGCACCCCAGCCTTCTGTCTCAGGGGACATAGCTAGCCTAACCCACCCTCTGGACAGTGGAATGACTGCTGTCAGCAGATGCAGCCGAAGCTATTTTTATACCAGGTGTGTTTAAGGGTTACGTTCTTGTGACTTTCTGTTTCTCTTTTCTGTTGTGTTATTCTTTGAACTACTTAAAGGAGAAAAAAAAAAGAAAAAAACCCAAGGAAACAAATGCCTATTTTTGGTTACACTCAGAAACATTTTTTTAAATAGCAGAAGAAAAACTTTTTTTTAATGAAAAAAAAGAGATAAGTGTATTCCTTAAGAATGAGATTAGACCAGAAAATCCCCAACCCCCAACCCTCTAGGGACGCTCCACCCTAAACTTTAATTAATTAGCTGAAGAAGGTAGAATTTGTGGTGTTCTCCTAGAAAAGTAGTTGTATCCATGTGGACTTGGAAGGGCCATTCCCTCCCTTCTCCCATATGGTGGGCCGATGCCGAGGGTGCCATCAAGCTCTGAGGGAGCACCTTTCTGACCCCAAAGCAGCTTCTCTCTGGAGCCCCTAATTCCTTGGGGAGAGTGGGGCTGGGGAGGAGGGGGCCACCTGGCCTGACCTGGGTTTTGTCACACCCTATTCATTTTGACTGAATAAAAGTCCTGTTGCCAAAGTGAACCTTGAGTTTTTAGTGACTTATGTGAGGTGCTGGGCGGGCTGGACCCTCAAGGGTCAGAGCCTGGGGCAGTAATACTCCCGGCCCTGTAGGCACATGCTAAGCAGATAAGGCTAGTGACTATCATTTGCATTTTACAACGTGTGAAACAGATAGTAGAAGTGAAAAGCCTTGGCTGGGCTTCTGTAACTCAGTGATTAGGTGCTAACCACGTTCACCAGGGCTGGTGGATTGGGCACCTGTAATCCCAACTACTAGGGAGGCTGAGGCAAGAGAATCGCTTGAGCCCAAGAGTTTGAGGTTGCTCGGAGCTATGACACTACAGCACTCTACAGAGGGCAACAAAGTGAGACTCTGTCTCAATTAAAAAAAAAAAAAAAAAAAAGTGAAAAGCCTCTAAAATCTCCAGTCACTCTGGTCCTCACACAGGACCAGAGTTTGCTGCAGGGCCAGCCTGCCTGGCTCCAGGGTCTGCATTCTGACCGTCACCCCTCACCACCTTAGCTGGCAGTGAGGAAACAGATCCGGCTATGGGCTCTGTATTGACAGTCCACCTGTATCAAGCCCTCGCCAGGTGCTGGCTAAGCAGGACTACATGCTGTTTTCCTCCTCATTCTAAAGTTGAAGAAACTGGGGCTCTGAATGACTCAGGGTACTCTGCCAGGAGCCCCAGTCAGCCAGGCCTCTCTATTCTTCCACTATCTCTCAGTTCGGGTTCCTAAAGCCAGGGGTCTGGGGCTGCTAAGGCTTGTGATGGGCCAAGAGTGACTCAGCTTAATGGCAGTTATGCTAACAAAGATCTGGAGGTCTCAGCTGGCCTCAGACTTAGAAAGAGGCAGCTGTATGATGTAGCTGCTGCTGGACTGGAGACCTGAGACTCACTGCTGGGAGGCTCTTCCGGTCTGGAATGCCAGTTTTATACCCACAGGTACCTTTTGAAAGGAACCTAGTGGGTCAGTGGTTTGTAAAGTGGTTGTAGCTGGGGGTTTGGGGAGCTCTCTAGGGACCTCACTCTTCCTGTCCACATTTAGTTCATTATATTTTGCACTCTTCATGAAGTTTCATTTGAAAATAAGTTTCTGCTCCTAGGGTGCCGCCTGTGGCTCAAAGGAGTAGGGCGCCGGCCCCATATGCTGGAGGTGGTGGGTTCAAACCCAGCCCCAGGCCAAAAACTGCAAAAAAAAAAGAAAAAGAAAATAAGTTTCTGCTCCTAAAGGAACATTTAAAAGCTCCTGGCCAGGCACTTCTGGAAGAGGCCTGGTGGGGTGGCTGGGGCAGGGCAGCTCAGAACCAGCGATGCTGAACCAGCAAGAGAAGCCTATGGACCATGTCATCTTTGTCCTGAGTCTCCAGGGTAGCTCCTGGTTTGCCCTGATGATCCCATAGGAGAGAACTAAGCTCGAATCATAGGCACAAGACTATGATTCTTTTCACAAGACTTTGCACACAGGAATTTTATTTTGTTATTTTTTTATTGTTAAATCATAGCTGTGTACATTAGTGCACTCGTCTGTACCCGTTCTAAGATGCACCATAGATGTGGCCCCACCCATTACCCTCCCTCCACCAAAACCTCCCCCCTCCCTTTCCCTTCCTTGCCCCTTTCCCCACAGTCTTGCGCTGTAGTTGGGTTATAGCCTTCATGTGAAAGCTGTAATTTAGCTTCATAGTAGGGCTGAGTACATTGGATACTTTTTCTTCCCTTCCTCACTTTCTTTTTCTTATTTTATAGCTATCAAGTTAACGTATACTTACACAAAATTTACACTAATAGAAATACATAATTTAGAAGGTAAATATTCTATGTAATCCACTCCATAAAACAACTTTTGGTAAAGAAAGAATAGCGCATGTGTTTCTAATTTTTCCTGATTTTTATGTACATGTTTAGATAACTATTGATTTTAGCAATAATTCCTTTTTAAAAATTACTGTTGTGCAGCTTACTTTTTCCAGATACAACTGGTTTACTTTATAGTTTAAAATTACTGCCTTGTTTTGTATTGTACAGAAACAACCAACAGTCTAAGTGATGCTGCAATGAGCAAACTGTGCAGGAAAAACAATTAGTCTTACCAGTGAAATTAGGCTTACAGTAAAATTCTCAAGAAGTGGCTGATAAGTGTTGGAATCTGGACTCAGAGGAGAAAATCCAAATAAACATCATATCCTGAAGCCTAAACATGACAGGACAATAGCACAAGAAAGATGAGGAGATTAACAGTGCAGATGCTACAGAGATTAAGTAAGATTTAGTAAGAATTTGGGGTTAACAGCCACTCATGCATCCCTGTGATATTAATGGAGTGAGTCAGAGGACATGGCTGAGGGTAAATTGAGGATGGCTAGGAAGAAGTAGTGACTTTAAACAGGTTTTTCAAAATGTTGAAGAAGAGGAGAGGGCGGAGGCAGTTAGAGAGGTTTATGGGTTGGAGGAGTCTCTAATAATACATGTCCTATTTTCTGTATATCTAACTCTAACCCTAAAGCCATTTTGTTTGCTCATCAAAATATTTCCTTTGATTTGTAACTGGATGAGTAAAGAAGTATCAGAGGGTGTGAGTGATTCTGTCCATGAAGACAAAAATCATACAATTAAATGTGTGTCACATAGATTGTTCTGTATATTAAGGTCACATAAAGGAGATGTATAATTGAAGTAACTCTGATTCTAATTCTTTTTAAAAGCTAATTATGAAACATTTAAGACATAGGAACATATACCACATACAAACAATATTACAAGGAAACCATCATAATCACCATATATTTCCCCAAATAAAACACAATCAAATCATTTAAAGCCCTGTGGTATTCCTGTTGGATCTTATCACTCTGGTTCACCTGAATTCTATCATATGAAATTTATCAAAATTTTATGAATTTGGTGAGTCCTCTGCAAGAGGTAATTTTTTTTAAAGAATACATTCTCATTTTGTTATTTGCATAGATTGAAAATGACAGCTGTCAGAAATTAGTACAAAAGTGGCACTAAAATAATCTCAATTTTGAAACCGTTTATTTTTATGTAAGTAATACAGTGGACTTTATGAGGTGACTTAAGTCACATCGGCCAAGTGAATTTTCATGTAAACCAGGCAGTCTGGACATTATAGTGAAAGACAGAAACTTATGAGATAAGCTGGGATTTTTGTTTTGTCTGATGCTCTTTATTTGCATGGTGTCTTATATATCATTTTATGCTCAAAATATGACGTCGTCCAGGTTAAGCACTGGTTTTCCTTGTGAATTATGCACTGCATCTATTGGGAAGGACATGTCACAGCAGTCCAGGTCAGGGCAGTGGGCCAGTGGTATGAGGTAGAAGGAAGATAAAATAGGACATTATTCCAGACACACCACCAGATATTAAGCTCACTGCTTCCCTGTGACATACTCCTCATTCACTCAGTAATTTAAATCCCAATCATGTGGAGATTACTCTGCCACTGAAGTGCAGCTAACCATTTCCTAAAAGGTTGGGGTGTTGGGTCTTGCACAGATATGGCTTCTGTGGTTTCTAGCATTCAAACAAAGTAACATGTTCTAATTGTATATGTGTTATTATTTTTATCAGATTAATTTTATTTTACTTAAAATAATCTCAGTTATACTTTGACCTATATACCTATAGGTCATTTTCAAAACAAAGAGAGGTCCTGATGCCTTGGGAAACCCATTTCTTTGGAGAAACTTCATATTCAGTCTCATGATCACAATATGTCAAAATGACAGACATCTATAGCTGTCTCCCCTGAGACAGATTTGTATGTGCTACTGGTGAGTATTAATTCAAATATACACCAAGTTTATCTTAACTTCCCACTTTTCAACCCTTCAATGCCCTTTCATGAGACAGAAGAATGTCCCAGAGTTTCCATCCTATTCCCAAAGTCGGGGAAATTATGTAAGACAGGTTGGATGACAATGCTTACCAGGTCGTGGACAGCTTGAGTGAGTTCCCGTGGCCACTTGTCTGCAGACACTTGATCACCTGATCTGACGGGGGCAACACGATCACCATGAGCTCCTCTTCCCTTATCCTCCATGCTTCCATGTCTGGTATTCAGAAAATACTCCCTGTCTTTTACTGGCTGTTCTTTCTTCCTCTCTGTAGCCAACGTACTTTTCTACTAGGGTTGCCAGAGAAACTAAAGGATGTCAGTTAGATTTTAATTTAATTAAAGTATTTTAGCATGTCTCCAATATTGCATGGTACATACTTATGCTCAAAATAATTGGTTGTTCACCTGAAATTAAACATTTTCAGAGCATATTTTCTCACCTCCCTAAATAGTGCAACCTTAATTTTAATTGACATTAAGTAGACCAGACCCCAAGTGACCAGTGGCTGCTTGATGTTAGTCAAGTTCGCAGCTCCCCCTGGTGGGAAGTCAGACCACATCTTTGACTACAGCTCTGCTCCCTGCTTTGTATGAGCTTGGAGGAACCGATGGCATTGGGAAAATGTGTACGTTGACCATAGGAGATAGTAAGTAGATCTGTTTGCCTGAAGCTATGGAAGTATTTTGGAGATTTGAGTTGAATTGTTTCCCTCTGTTGTTTTATATTTAAGGAATTCTTACAGCCTTATGAAGTCGATTATTCTTTGACTAATTTTGAAATCATGACACCAGTATTTTATTTCTTCTACTGAAGAATAAATATATATCAATCTCTTTTGACACTCCCTTGTACTTAGATATTTTAGGAAACATGCCAGGTTTCTTTAGTGTCCTGTCTTGTAGCTTCTAGGGGATTACAGGATCAGAGGATAGAAGTAAGACATGATTTCCAGTGGTTAGGGTTCTAGCAATAGACAATTCAGAAACTCTAGTTGGAGACAATTGCTGCCTACAGTTTAATGATGTTATTTTCTTATTATGTGTTCCCTCTTTGTGAGAGCTCTTCATGTCTTTTTCCAGCGTAACTTGATAGGCATATGCTGCAAAGTTGCTGAGGTATAGAAAAGTGTTTACAGTAATATGCCTCTTAACCTTAGCAACCAAGCAGCATGAAAAGGGACAGTGAACAGTTTGAGCAAGCTGCCTGCCACTGTTACAGAGCAGATAATTGTGGTATGTGAATTATAGATGGCTTTCCTTCTAGGTGGTCAATACCAGGCTCTCCATGATTTCTTGAAAATTGGAGAGAGACTTGCATTACCCAGCAAGTGGAAACTTAAAGGCTCATTCAAGGTAGATACTCCCTTGAATTACAATTTTGGTGAAATCAGGAACAATATTTTTTGGATATAAAAAGAAATATGGAGCTATAAGATCTCTCTGAAATGCTGCTGGACTTCAGGTGCTTGCATGGAGGGGATTGTGCCCATCAAGTACAGCGTCAGAGCAGAGACATTCGCTTGACCATGATCATAACAGCAGTAAGTTCTGGCTGCATGTTCAGGTAAAAGGGGTGTAGCCTTCAGTCCCCACACTAGCGGAAGAACAATTGGGAGTCAGAGAGCTCATGGTGAGCTTCTAGAGCAGTGTTTTCCGACCCTTTTTATCTCACTATACACTTGAACCTATAAACTTCCATGGCACACTTCAATTATGTTGATTAAAAAAAAGAGCAAAAACAAGATTACACCTACTGTGCTTTGAACTTCTTTTAAAAATAACTTAACTAATGATCTGTAAAAATTTTCATGGCACACCTAAGATCCTCTCCTAGCACACCAGTGTGCTGCAGTGCACTGATTGGAAATCACCATTCTAGAGAAATAGTTTATTGGTGGCCGGCACCTGTCTTCAGAGAGAAGGCAACAGACACAATAGGCAAAGTTCTAGCCACAGGGAAAGCAATCTGAGGACTAAATCAGAGCAACAGACAGCTGGTCTGTAACCACAGTATGTAAGAATCTTGGTCATGTTTCATACCTCAGTCCTGTGGATTGGATCCCTATGGTTTAGACATAAGAAAGTTCTCAGGTGCTGAGTGGGGAGGTGAGTACAGAAGTAGAATCTGTCCCCTAAATCTCAGGTTTGAAACGTGGGAAAGGATTAGCTTGGGCAGAATATATTAGTTAATGTCAAGAGTTCTAAACTGATAGCCAAGAAGTTGTTTTGGTGTCCTGTGCAGTATGAAAAGAAATGGAGGCACACCGTGGAGGCTGGGCATGCTCTCCACTTTGCCACAATTATCAACACTCTCCCTGGCCTTACACAGACTGCTCCACATCACAGGACACCTGTCTGGGTCTTTAATGACATTTGAATTGGAGCCCTTTGGTTTACACCTTACTATTATTTGGATCAATCTGGAAAGCACAGGAGGACCAGAATTTCCCAGTGCAGCCAGCACTGCATTGAGCTATACGGAGATGGGTCAATCAGAGGTTGGGAAAGTAAGGTTGCTACTATTGACTGTTAAAGAGAAAACTGTCATCAAAAGTGCTGTTATCAAAGACATCAAATTATTTAGACACAGAGACTTGCTAAGCTTTACTTCAATCGATGAAGTCAAGACTAGTAGTTCCATAATTACAGGGACCCAACAGTCACACCTTGCCAATGATTAGTTGTGGTGTATTACATGTAATTTGTTACCACTAGGACTTAAAGAACTGAAGTTTTTGGAAATTATTGACTTTTACATGAAAACCTGCAAGTAGAATTCCCAGTTATATTCTTATAACTCACTCTTATTTTTCTGATACGTGCATTTTTTTTTAGTTGGAAGAATGCCAGACGAAGCAAGATTTGCAGGGATTGCAGGAAACCTAAAGGCCAGTCTTCTCTGTGGTCCGTGGATGATGCCCTCCTATGTGTAGTCATCTAAAACTGAGTGGTCTTCCAAGAATGGACTAGCAAATTGTGGTACATGTACACCATGGAATACTATGCAGCCTTAAAGAAAGATGGAGACTTTACCTCTTTCATGTTTACATGGATGGAGCTGGAACATATTCTTCTTAGCAGAGTATCTCAGGAATGGAAGAGAGAGTATCCAATGTACTCAGCCCTACTATGAAGCTAAACTACAGCTTTCACATGAAGGCTATTACCCAACTATAGCACAAGACTATGGAGAGAGGGCCAAGGAAGGGGAAGGGAGGGGGGAGGTTAGGGTGGAGGGAGGGTAATGGGTGGGGCCACATCTATGGTGCATCTTAGAATGGGTATAGGCGATTGCACTAATGTACACAGCTATGATTTAACAATAAAAAAATTAAAAAATTAAAAAAAAAAAGAGAAACGTGAATTAAAACCACTAGATACAGTTAACAAAATGTGGGGAGAACTAATTTAATGCATTGGTGTGCCAACTGGTGTGACTGTTCTGGGGTGCAATCTGATATTACTTTGTGAAGTTATAATATGTATGTCTCCTGAATATATGTCCTAAGAAACTCTAGCAAAGGTCTATCGTGAGTTATGTTTAGGGATATTCAAGGCTACATGTCCAAAGAGTTATAGGAAATCCAAGTGTTCTAAATCAGGAGGGAAATGGCCCATGATCATGATGGAATATGTGGAAAAGCCGGAAGTAATTAACTGGCTGTTGGTTAGAGTACTGGGGACAGTTTCAAAAACACAGGGTTGAATGAAACCATAAGAAACAGAACGGGATGTATACCAATATACCATTTCTTCAAATTAACAGCATATACATGCACACCCCAAAGTAACACTAATACATGTTTTTCAAGAAAACACACACACAAATACACAGTAAAGTAAATATATCCCAGTGCCCAAGTGTATGACTGATCCAGCTCCCTGAGGTTCCCCTCCAACATCAACACAAAAGGCTCTCGCACACCCGGGAGTTAATGTCGGTGGCTTGGAGGTGGGCAGTCAACAGCCTTTCTCTGTGGGAACCACTATGGTTCTGAGGAAGGAGATTTTAATTTTACATGCTTTTATACCACAGAATGATTTTTTTACCATTTGTTCGTGTTTTTTGTTTTTTTCCAAATAAACATTAATTAAAAAAAAAAAAAAAGAACTACTGGAACTAATACCGGCATCTGCAAAAACGAGTTTTCCAAAATCTGATCTGAATGTAGGCTTAGAGAGAGAGGGTTCCCCAGCATATGAGGACTAGCGGCACATCTGCAGAGCCCCTGACCTACACCCAACCTAGCACTGGGCACAGGTGGCTGGAATGCTCCCTGTGCTTGGGACTCAGTGTCTGTGATAAATGCAAATATCAATTATCCAAAATGTTAACTGAATGGTGAATATGACTATCTGCTATTAATGGGGGAAGCAATTTTTTTAAAATGTCATAGCCTATAGCACATTAAATACCATTTAATGTGCAATGTAACCTAGAGACCCATGTTAAAATGCATGGTGAGAGCTGAGATGCTTGTTGTGAAGGACGAGCAGGGTAAGAAGCCTGAAGCCGCATGTGAAGGCCCCGCACCTGAGGGAGCACCTTGACCCATTTAGACCCTCAGCCCTCAGAGAGCACCTGAGGGAGCACCTTGCCCCATTCAGACCCTCAGCCCTCAGAGAGCACCTGAGGGAGCACCCTGCCCCATTCAGACCCTCAGCGAGGGGGTGGCGCCTGTGGCTCAGTGAGTAGGGTGCAGGCCCCATATACCAAGGGTGGAGGGTTCAAACCCAGCCCAAGCCAAACTGCAACAAAAAATAGCCAGGCGTTGTGGCGGCTACCTGTAGTTCCAGCTACTTGGGAGGCTGAGGCAAGAGAATAGCATAAGCCCAAGAGCTGGAGGTTGCTGTGAGCCGTGTGACACCAGGGCACTCTACTGAGGGTGAGGGCAGTGAAGTGAGACTACAAAAAAAAAAAAACAAAAACAGACCCTCAGCGAGCACCTGCCACACCAGAGTCAGGGTGGGGGCAACAGCCAGAGGGGAGGAGAGAAGCGGGCACAGGGATCGCGTGCAGGGAGGTGGCTGCATAGTGCCCCTTACCGTGCTATTTTGTCGCTGCAGGACATGGTGAGCAGCCTCTCCCCCTGCAGCACCCCGTCCCATGTCTGGATGCTCGCATTGGACCGCACTGGAATTGTCCCCTCGCCAGATTCTATTTTGGTTCGAAGCTGTCCTCTTGCTTTACGATTTGGATGTCTATCTGCTGGTTCTGAGAGGGAAAAGTAGGGTTAAAACCCCACAGACAGCAAATCTCTAATTTATTGAAAAGCACATCTAACAATACCCTACAAATTTAAAATACAGTTTTTGGATATACATGTCTATGTTTATGCCATGTACACAAACACACATACAGCATAAGGACATAAAATGAACCAAATTCACAAAAGTGGTCTCCTTGGGGGTTGGAGAAAAAAGGGGATTTCTATTTTAACTGAAACCATTTATTTCTATCATTAAAAATGAACTGCAGCAAATAGGACGTGATGCTAACACGTGCTGATTCTGAGTGACGGCTACTTGGGCATTAGCTAGTATTCTTCCCTTATATTTTTAAAACTTCAAAAATAAACCCAGACAGATGCAGAAATAAATCTATGAGAAGTGTGCTAAAACATAATCCACAGTGACTAGTCTGGATTATATGAATATGGGTGATTTTAATGTTTTTATATTTTAAAAAATATTTAGCAGTTTTTCACAGTGAGTATATATATGTTGTTTTTACAACCAAGGAAAATAACATAATCGACATCTATTTGGAATAAACTCTGCTTCAGTTTGGGAGAAGGGATGTGGGTACAAATTACTAAAAAACAGAAGTGCTAACCTCATATGCAAACAAGGATGCAATAAAATAGGACTGCGATGGTGATCCTGCTTTCCTTAGCATCTATCTGCTTCTGAAATACCAGCCAAATGCTGTAATCACACATTCAGTAAACTACAATTCATCAGAGATATGGAGGCCCACATGCATCTCTGATGTAGAGATAGTTATTAACCAAATTTAAATAGAGATAATTTTTTATCTAATACCTTCACTTTAATGCTCAATTAGAATAAGCATTTCATTCATCAACATTTTCTAATTATGTTAATAGAAAATTAAGACTTCCATGTTTTTATAGAGACTCCGATTATATCCACATCCAACACTAAAATTTTAAAAAGAGAGAGGAGGACATTAATGTAGGTTTGTTATTTTATGTGTTGTTAGGTAATGATACATCTTCTTGAGAAACTGTCCATTGTTAGAGAATTGAGTCTTATACCTTCCAGGATGGGCTCATGTGGTGAGAAAATCCTGGCATCTCCACAGGGAGAGGTGCTGATATACAGATGGAACTGGACGTTCTCCTTCAGTTTAAACCCTCCTCGTTCAGATTTCTGAAAGATGGATCTTTTCTGATCATCTTTGCTACTGAAAGGAAAAAGTTGCAAAAGTCACATTTAAAGCTATATATAGTCAAAATTTAGTCTATCATAGCTAAAAAATGATTTTCAGAGGCCAGTATCTTCAACAGGGGAAAGATAAGTTTCAATCAGAACATTAATTTTATATGTTTATAGTCATTACAATAGCTCTTGTCCCCTCAATAATGGATGTATCATCTAAATGTAAGCAGCTTTTCCTTCTCACTTATCACTTCAAAACAGAGAGACCACTTGTAGGAAACGTCTTTGTAAGGAAAATCAGTTTAGACACATGATTAGCACTTTCTAGAAACAGTGATTAGCATAAAAATGACCATCTTTACTGAACAGACTTAAAATTTATGGCCACATTATGCACATGTGTACAGATGTATCTATGCAAGTGTGTGTTCTATAATTCAGTGAACTCTACTTCAGAGCTTCAGCATTAGGGAAAAGAGGGATTCAATCTTATTATTACTGACAAAGTCAACATTTTGAGTTTTTTCAGTGATTACAGAAACAATGAAAGTTTTGCAATATTTTTTAATGAGAAAAACTGGTTTTAATAACAGCGTCCTTTACTTTCCTATTGAACTTACTTTAAGTAAAGCTCAAGTTGTGTGTACAGAAATCTGAGCAAGGACCTTCGAGATATTATCTCCGCGTGGCAGTCATTGAGTGCGAGTCCGCGGTCGCTCATGTACTCGCCATTAATGCATTTTGTTCCCGTGGAGACACTGATCACCTTGGCATCTTTGACATCCGTGCCTGGAAAACAAACGAGAAGCTGTTGCTGCCATGGTTGTGCCCACTGCCTGTGCTCCTGCGCTGGTGCCCTCAGTGACTCGCCTTTCCAGGGGACACAGGCTTCCCAAGCTCACCCCACACATCCCCACACACCTGCTTTTAGCTGGCACAGCTGCACACTGTGGGTCACCTTGCCTGTGAGCAGATTCTAAACTCAAGGAAGTTACTTCCTCTGGAAGGTGAAAGTGTTTTCTTGAACATTCACCACTGGTGCAGGTGGGGATGCTGCCCTATACTGACTGATCTGCTGATTAACTTCAGTGTCAAAATCGAAGCACCACAGGGGCAGGAGGGGACGGCTCACAGGCACCAGAGGGAAAAGAAGGAAGGAAGCGGGAACCTGTCGTGTTCCATCAGTCTCTGTCCTGGTAACCATGCTGGGGTGGGAGCGTGAGCGATGGAGACTTCCATAGAGAGGCACTCCAAATCTACTCTGTGAGGCAGACCACTGACAAGAGCCCCCAACCACTACCTGAGTAGGCTCATGTGCCCCATAGCTAACTGGGTAGATGGTTCTCCACAACAAGTGACCGGCATCTGCAGAGGTGTCAGGTAGATCGTCCTCCACACCAAGGGACTGGCACATGGAGGGGTGTCAGGTGGATCATCCTCCACATCAAGGGACAAGAATGCGCAGGGGTGTCAGGTGGGTCGTCCTCCACACCAAGTGACCAGAATGGGCAGGGGTGTCAGGTGGCTCGTCCTCCACACCAAGTGACAAGAATGCGCAGGTGTGTCAGGTGGCTCGTCCTCCACACCAAGTGACCAGAATGCGCAGGGGTGTCAGGTGGATTGTCCTCCACACCAAGGGACCAGAATGGGCAGGGGTGTCAGGTGGCTCATCCTCCACACCAAGTGACCAGAATGGGCAGGGGAGTCAGGTGGGTCGTCCTCCACACTAAGTGACCATAATTCATGGGAGTATCAGGTGGATCAGCCTTGTTGGCATTCTATTCTGTCCCTGCTACCACCGTCCTCAATTCATAGACATAGAAACTGGAGCCCTGGTGGGCTCATAGCCTGCCCAGGGCCACTCGACTGGCAAAAGCATCTGAGGTCAGAACCCGGACATCTGGCACTTTCTACACAGCACTGACATCAGGTATAAATTTTGGGTTTGAGCAGATGGTCTGCAGTCAGACACACACTAAGATGTTAAATGCTCCCAGAAGGTAGTGTCCCTTCTAAGGGAGTTTGAGAACCGGGTGACAGAACATGACCAGCACTCACTGGTGCTCAGAAGGAGGCACAGAGCCTTACTTAGAGAACTCTACTCAGCAGGGGAGGTGTTCCCCTTCCAGTGCTGTAAAAGCTAACAGCAGAGAGCTTAAAGAAGGAGGGAGATGCAGGCATCAAACGGAACAAATGCTGAGACCCAGTCACTGTCCAGGGCACCTCCTCTGCCTCCCACATGCTGCAGGAATACAGCAGCAGCCGTCAAACAGCAGCCATGCTTTCTGGGTACCCACATGAAGCGCAGAGGCCAAGAGTCACAGCATCGCGCCCTCCTTTCCAGAAAGCGACAGGTGAGCTCTCTCGGGTGGAAGGACAACATAGTCACCCACAGACAGAACTGGGGGGGTCCTCCCCGCTGGCAGGTGTAGACAGCTAAACCGTTCCCAGCTCCCTGCCTCTCTACTATCTACACTAAGCTAAGCACACTCCAGGAGGAACAGCCCCATGGGACTGGTGTCTCACACTCCTGGGAGCCAGGCAGTGGCCAAAGACATGGCTTCCTCTTTCCAGGAGCTGCTCAGGAGATGCCTAAAAGTGCTCTCACTCCCAGAAAAGGGCTCCTGGGATTCCTTTTGCTACTATTGGGACTTCTATACAAACTTAATAAGGTTTCTTCTGTCATCCTAAACTTTGCTTTTGTCAGGGATTTTCTACTTGTTTTTTTTTTTTTTTTTTTTGTTTGTTTGTTTTTGAGACAGAGCCTCAAGCTATCAGCCTGGGTAGAGTGCCGTGGCATCACAGCTCATAGCAACCTCCAACTCCTGGGCTTAAGTGATTCTCCCTCAGCTTCCCAAGGAGCTGGGACTACAGGCGCCCACGACAATACCCGGCTATTATTTGGTTGTAGTTGTCATTGTTGTTTGGCAGGCCTGGGCTGGATCCGAACCCGCCAGCTCTAGTGTATGTGGTTGGTGCTTTAGCCACTGAGCTACAGGCACCACGCCAGGATTTTCTACTCTTGTATGAGCTTTCTCCTTACCCTGTAACAGTCAGAAACTTACCTGGCAGCATTAGTAGTTAAATGATAAATCAGACATAGCCTAGTTTCAATGAAGCTGTGCTTTCCAGAGCAGATGAAGCCATTCCCGACAAAAGTAATAGGAATTACATATTAACACAGTGTGCTTTCTCCAAATGAACTTAGGATGAAAAGATGAACATTTATAGGAAAAAGGGCTTGCAAGTGCGGCTCCCACATTCCCATTCAGCAGATGTTTTGAAGACAAAGAAGAAAACCCTTCTTGTTGGCGTGTTGAGAGTGGCTGCTACGGACTGAGAGCCTTTCACGCGTGTGAACGTGGTGGTGGGCAGGGCAGCATGCTGCACCATCATGCTCACCTGTTGTCATGACGACGCCAGCAAGCACTTTTCTGCGTGCATGAGGAGAGGAGAAGTTGTCAGTCAGGTCACCGAACTTACCCAGAACCAGGCGTGAGACAGCATCAGCTAACACCTGGGAGAGGAGCAGAGACACAAGAGTTAGGGACCCACCGGCACAGGAGCAGGGCTGACCCTCTGAATGTCAACACCTGCTCTTCCGCACAGAGTGACACTTACAAGTACTTCTAATCTGGAAGAAGACCACACAGGCAAATTTCTCAAACAAGTGTGTGTGGTTCCTCCAAAGTGTTCTTGGAAACTGACACCCAAGAGTCATACATATAGGATCTGGCTGGGTGTCCTTCAACATGCCCACGTGGGAGTCAGTGCTCACACAAGCCATCCCTATGATCCTTGTAACACCAGCCCTGTCCTCCAGAGGAAACTGAGGCACAGGGACAAGAGTGCCTGCCAGGGCCACCTGCCTGTCCCCTATGCCCACCTGGTGCTGCTCTCCAATGCCTCTCGCCTTCAGACAGGACTTTGGAAGCAGTGAAAAGCTCCCTTCTGCCTTCGCCCACCTGCAGTCAGCTCTGGGGCTGTGCAAGACCAGGGGCACATAGCAGGGTGACAAGCAGGATCACAAACAAAAGGGACAGTGTGGAGGTGAGGTCAGCAGAAGGAGCACAGGCTGAGCCCAGCACCTCCTTCTCAAAGGTGCTGAGCAGAGACGCTTCCCAGTTATTTCAACTTTTATTCCCAAATGTCTGCAGCTCGGCTCACTGGCTCAGAGGGCAGCACCCACTTAAGAGCTTGTGAGAGCTCTGACACTCAGATTGACCCATGCTACGATGGACCCAAGGCTCATGCTTTGAGGGAAGGTGCTAGATGTGTATCTGGCCCTTCACCAAATCGGATAACCACTTGTGCCAAAGGAACACTTCTTAGAAGCCCACATATTTGCTAGATTTTTGCTCTTATTTTTATGGCTACCGGACATACTAAGAAGTGATATCTGCTGGAAGGTATGCATCAAGGGCCAGTTTTGATCCACATCTCACCAATCTTACACTTGTCTGGATAACCAAATGGCCACCAGGCAAAACTATTGTTCCCAGGTTGGCCTTTAATAGAATATTTCCCCAAATGAATAGAAAAGTCATTCATCTTAAATGATGACTTTTGGAGAAAACATCGTTGTCAGGATGTTTTCCTGCTGTCACTGCACCAGCAAATACTGACGAGCCCAGAGGACAGTGCTCAGGAGTGGACGCAGGTGCCCAGTGGCCAGGGCCTGCCCCGGGCAGAGGTGCTGGCGGTGCAGGGGGCCTGCATGTGGGAGTGCAGGATGTGCAGACACCACAATGGCCAGGGGCTCAGAGATAAAGGACAAAGTATTCAAATTTACACAGAAGAAAAAATGGTAAGTTAAGTTCCTGTGTTGTATAAGGCTAAGCACATGTCCGGATATTCAGAGAAAGGCAGAAAGAAGCTGAACCATAGCATTCAGAGAGACTGCGAAGGTCTGGCACTCATGCTGATGTGGGCCAAGGACAGGCATCAGAGGCACACAGGTCGTTCTCAAATCCCCTTGACGGGATCCTAGTCTCATTCTGTGTGGTTAATGAAGTGACCACTCTCTCAATTTTCAGGATAGATGAAATAACGACAAAAATAATTTGTTCCTAAAAGTCAAATCCATGTCATGCAGTCCCAGACATCATTTACCTGCAACGACACATAGGGCCACGAAAGGCCTGTCCCCAGATCTGGGCTCTGGTGATGACACTCAGTCCTGCCATGACAGTGACTTGCACGGCAGAGTGACTAGTCATCACATGGCCAGCATGTCTGTTTTATAAGCCCCCTTATGCCACTGTGGATACGAAAGCAAAAACCTTCAGGCCAGTGGTATCTGGATAACTGTTTAGAGAAACATGGTTTTTCACCTTCTCTGGAACATATGTGTTGAAATTTCCAACTGAAAGACAGTGGAGTCCAGCAGTAAGGCTAGGAAGATGATTATGGGAAGGCCACCCCCAGGTCCTCCGAGGAACACAGGGTTACATTCCCAAGGTATCGAGAGCTCCAAAGACACAGTGGCTATAAGGGCCACTGCGGCAGGAACCAGGGAAATCTCAGCTAACTCTCCAAGAGCCCCAGTGGTTCCAGACTACACAGGTCAAGAAAATGGTGCCAGGTACTGGAGAACTGGAGGAAAGTGGTGTCAGGTGGGGCTGAGGTAGTGGATGGATCCCAGCAGATGCCCTGCAGGCCTTCCCCAGGAGCCTCAGTCCTGCCCTACCCAAGTCTTAGAAGGCCATAGCCAAGTCCCTGAGGCAGGACTGATGTCCCCACACCCTGTCTGCCCCTAGTCTGTACCGCAGGCCCCCATACTTCTGGAATCACAGGGTTTGATGTGACTTCAGTGGTCTTATTTGAGAAGACAAGTCACATCAGGCAATCTTTCCAACTTAGTCTGAAACATTTTAGCAAATAGTAACCCTGAAAAAAAAAAAAAAATCACATGGGATCTAGTGTCACTGGTCTGTAAAATGATGAATGGACTAATAATTCTGATAAGCAGTGTTATACTTTGACTATATTACTTTATTTGGTTGCTTTAGGCAAAATAAAATAAATTTCTTTAAAAACTAGTAACTACTGGTCATCCTAGACCACAGCTGGTTGTTCTAGCTGCATCCAAAGGCAAAAGAGGAACCACCATGACCCACACTTGAGTCTCGGGGGGTCACAAGCCACCTTTTCCATCCATCCTGAGTCCTTCCTTTATTCTGGTCAAATGCAGCATATGTGTTATCTTCAAAGTGAATAATATTTTGATGCAAAGGCATAAATAAAGAGGAGGGTCAAAGAATAACTTTTACAACAGACCGGCAGAAGTTTGGATTTCCAGGAAAAGCAGCAACACTAATCAGAGAGCCCTGGGCTTAGAGGGGAGAACCACATGCTGTTTTCTTCACCCTTCCTCTTTCACAGAAGCCCATCTGGGCCCCGCTGACACTTTCTCTTTCTTTGCTCTGATTTTACTGGGGGGGGAGGGAGAGCAAGACCAAACTTAAGAGTGGCTGCCCACCTCTGGCCTGAGCCTGGGGGACTCTGAGATACAGAGAAACTCAGGCAAATGGCAGGTGCTGGGACATTCAGTGCAGGGTCCCCTCCACCCCACCTGCCCTTCTGACACCTGCTCACTGCCATTTGGCCCTCCATCTGCTCAGATAGGCTCTGGCCTTAGGAACACAGCCACCAGCCATTCGGGTGGGAGCTGACCCTGATGGGATAGCCTCACCTTCCTGTGTGTGAGACTCCCAAGTTCAAGCTCACCCTCCCCTCTCTCCTGACAGAGGTTTGCTATAAGGTGGGGGAAGGGGTCACAATGGCGGGGCTACCCAGTGAGGAGGACTCTGCAGACCGTGCTGTGAATTCTGTTCCTGCCCTGCCCCCACACGGCCTGGTATGCACTGGGAGGCTAGTCAGCCTTCTTGGCTACTACATGGCCTTAGCAGCCAGACTTACCGGGAACTGCTCCTGGGGAGGACAGAGTGACATTAGATGGAAGGTCAACAGTGACAATGGAAACCAAATGCTGCGCAAAGCACCATCAGAGCAATGCCCATGCGTGTTAAGGCAGAGCATGTTTCCTCACCTGTGGCAGGTGCAACTGCAGGCCCTCACTGGGGATGGGCTGGCGGGAGGGCGTTTGGTCCAAGTGCAAATTAAAAATGGTTGCCAAGGCAGACTGCGCGGCCCGGGCCTTGGCAAGTTTCTTGTTCCTCCCTGAGCCCTCAAAGAACTGACCATCCACCACCACAGACATGACGAAGCTCTTGGCGTGGCTCTCCCCACTCTCAGAGAGGAAGTCGTACTTCAGCCCCGGGCGCAGCTCGTTCAAGATCATCACGGGGTTCTTCCCACTCGGGGGTGGGAATGGTGGCATGACAGGGAGAGGAGGCTGGGCGAGGTTGGCAGGCACCGGGGACGCTGACAGGCTGAGGTCCCCGCTGGAGCTGAAGGAGTCGTCCCCGTTGGAGCCCACGTAGAAGGGTGGTTCTGACTTGTCTGGGGTCTCAAAGCCATTGAACAGTGTGTCAGGGAAGTCAGCCTGGTCGGACGTGAAGTCCGTGTTGGCAGACAGGGTCCTCCCCATGGCCAGGTGGGCTTCAGAGGCGTTGGGGAACTGGACGAAGGACCGCAAGGCCTTCTCCGCAGCATGAAGTTTTGCCTTTTTCTTTGTGGGGCCAGAGCCCTCAAATACCTGCCCGTTCACTTCCACGGACATGACAAACAGAGGCGCGTGCACGGGCCCGGTCTGTGACAGCAGAGTGTACTGCAGTCCAGGCTTGACCTCATTCAGCTGCATCAGGGCGTTCTTGGGGAGGACAGGCCCCGGAGCTCTCCTCCTTTTCTTCAGCCGGTACCTGGCGTGGCCATTGCTGCCCTCCTCCAGGGCCCGCTTCCTGCTGGTGCCACCGCTGCCTCCATTGGAGAGCGGGGCGCCCTCGCCAGGCCCTGGTGTGCTGCCATCCTTGGGGGGCATGTTGTCCAGATTACGATTTTCCTTAACGTCGGTGCTGCTGGAACCTGTGGTGCCCAGAAAGAGTAACTTACAACGCCTTCGTTGCAGGATCTTGTAAATGCAAAATTTATAGATTCCTTTATCTCTCTTTGTAACTGGTTAAGTGATGTGTGCTTTTACATTTTATTCCTTGATATAAACATGAAGAGCTATACGTTTAGCCAAAGAACTCTCAGCCTCCACTGAAAAAAGTAATTTGACATTTTATGTACTAGGGACTAAAACCATTTCTATTTAGTGTCACCAACTGCTCTTGCATTAAAAGATGAGATCCTTAAATAATTTTTTCCTACTGATAATATTCTTAAGCACTTAGAGAAACTTTTTCAAGCTTGTCAAATGTGGGATAAGTTAATCTAAGATCTTATACTACTAAGTATAATGAAATGATAATTTAATTAGTGTATAGACAAGTGTACCTTTTATTTAGCATTTCCCCCTTTTCTTTGTCATTTACCATCCTATTATCTATAGGTTTTAAACTGCAGCGTCTCGCAGAAGAGGAAACATAATTTCAAAACATGCAGTCACAAGTTAATTTGTTTTTCAGGCTTAAAATATTCAACCATAATATGGAATTATTTTATTTACTTTATGAATAAATCTTAGAAAACTGCCTATATAATTGTATAAAGTATCATGGCTTTTTATAAATTATTTTTGGGGGATATGAATTTATTTTCATTGCTCATTTACAAAATCTTCATTCTGTATGGGGACTGATTAATCTGATTTCCCAAAACATTCTGTGGTAGGGAAAACACGTAAAAACAAGATATAAAATTGACACCAAAGGCGCTACCACATCCTGACTTCATAAATATACTATGTGACAATTTTGTCTTTTGCAATTATTTAATGAGTTTTCAGAATAATTTTTTTATCCATTTTTTAAAGGTAGTTTAGACTTAAAGAAAGATAATTTTAGAATTCTAAAAGTATATGACAAAATAAACATAATTTTGATTTTTAAAAGGGGAATAAAAGTGTCCATTCTTCCCTTTAAGTTCATTAAGCTTTTTATTTTTATTTTTTTCCCATCAAGCTTTTTAAACAAGAAGAAATCATTCCCTTTTATCTTGGTGAGTTTCTCGGGCCACCTGCTGTAAGTAGCCGGGGAGTAACAGTCCCAGGCTGTGCAGGGCTGGGGTGACAATGTATGTAAAGACTTCCTCCACTAGCTCCTAAAAATCCACAATAATAATTTTTAAAATTGTAAACCATTTTACAAATGCACCAATATGGGGGCTTTAGGGTCTGTTTCTACTAGACAATGCAAAAATAGATTCTCATTATGTTAAGCAAACTAAAAAACTGAAAATATTCATCCTCTCCACCCTTGGGAAGGTTTGATGTAACAAAGGCCCACACTGGCTGCCACTCTGTGCAGTTAAAGACCTCTAATCCCAGGGCTGTTGTCACTCAGCCAAGGCAGGGAGGAACAACCCTGGTGTGGACACAGCCCATGGGAGAACGGTGCTGCACTGTGACAGATGTAAACCTTCCCTAGAGAGGCTCTGCCTCGCACACACCACTCCTCCCAGTTGACAAAGCGGATGGAATGAACACTAAATTTCCATTTATAACATCCTCCAACAAAAGCCCGATAGGTTACTCCTTTCGGTGCTCAGAGGGAAAAAGAGGTTAAAAAAAGCAGAGCCAAGGTGGAACTCAGAGATTAATAATTTGAGCAAGAGCATAACATACTGGATTAGTGCTTACATTTGTCGTTAAACAATTATCAACACAGAAAATCAAATCATTATAAATGTATTCTGATATGCGTTTAATCAAAAACAAAATTTATAACCTCCGAAACAACCATATGCTTTCAGGAATAAAAATAATCAGTATTGGACTGGCAATCTTGAGATGGTAAGAGAACTATACTTTCTGTAACGCAGATTATAAACATCTAAATTATGCTTCACTTTAAAAGCACCAAGGTTCTGTGCACATTCCATCTATTAACAATGCTGCTATATAAAGGAAAATAAAATATGAAAATTAGAGAAGGATATCCCACAATCACAACTCTTCCTAAACATACGCTTTCTGTTTACAGATCACGAATTGCTTTTCATAAATGTGAATGTTAATCAGGATAGAAGTTTTCACTGCTTTCAAAATGACAGAAAACACAGGGCTGGAAGGTCAAAGATTGGGCACTTTACAAAGTTTTGGCACGATACATTTCTAGAACCAGCAATGTATCCTTCCAAGAAAACCAGTGAGGAGAGTTCTTCATTATGTTGTAAACACAGGATAAGTATAGGGCTAGTTATAAAATTTGCATGAAATAACATTTCTGCTTACAGGAGATGACCACAGCCAGGAACTATAGTCCACAGTTCTGAAAACACAGAGGCTTGGAGACACCTGGACATACTCTTGAGGTAGAATACAAGGGGACATCTGCACACAGCTTCAGGTTTGAATACTCCGGGACACCAGGACACATTGTTCAGGTGGAACACATGGGGACACCTGCACACACCTCCAGGGGGAATACTCGGGGACTCTGCACACACCTCCAGGTGGGATACTCGGTGACTCTGCACACACCTCCAGGTGGAACACATGGGGACACCTGCACACAGCTCCATGTGGGATACTCGGGGACACCTGCACACAGCTCCACGTGGATACTCAGGGACAGCTACATACACCTTCAGGGGGGATACTTGGGGAATCTGCACACAGTTCCAGGTAGAATACTGGGGGAATCTGTACACACCCTTCAAGGGGGATACTCAGGGATAGCTGCACACACCTCCAGGTGGGGACACCTGCACATGTACTTCAGGAGGAAAATTACATGGGGCAAAGGTAACATAGTCTATATGAGTGTGGGCATAATCTCTGTTTTAAAAATGGTGGCAAAAATGGAAATGTTGAGAGAATGTGCCTAGCGACAACATAGGGTGGTGTTATGAAAAGAGCTCAAGAACAGGACTATGAGAGAACCAATCTGAGAAACCCCCCCACAGGAGAGGCAGCACAGGTGTCAGCTGAGCATGTGAGCACCTGGTCACATGGCTCTGGGTAGCGCCTACTGAGGCTGCTGACCCTCACACCACACACTGAGAAGTTCACCTCACAAAGACCCGGCTCTGTCCACAGCATTGGCAGGGAGCTCACGGAGCAGCACTACCAGGCCTGAGTGTCCCACTGGGCTGCCATGTGATTCATGCGGTGGGAAGAGCAACTCCAAGACCTCAGGTGACCAGTTCTGTGTGACGTCACAGGGATACGTGCTGAGCTGAGCTACAACGATCAATAACCACTCCCACTATCATGTAGAGCTGCATATTCTTCCTGAGACAAGTGAGACTATAAACATCCAGATATATTAGTTAGAAAAATAATGTATTTGTTGTAATTTCCCCCACTAAACTCTCCCAGCTTCTGTGGCAACATTTAAAACTTATTTAAATGCACTGCTCTCTGGGACTGAAGATAAAATAGAAGAAGTATGTTCCTTGAACTTTTCATAGAGAACAACACTGAGAGAAGAAAAAGCTGGCAGACCCCGAGGTGCTCCATCCTCTCGGCCCCAGAGAGCACAGTGTGGGGAGGAGGAAGGGACCCAAGCCAGTTCTGCTAATACCAGCTCCAGGTACTCAAGCTTACCAGACACACATGAACCCTTTCCCTCAAAATGCAAGAGACTCCTCTGTTTTTGAAGGGAAACATTTCCATATTCAAATGACTAGGTATTTAAGTCAATCCCAAAGGTCATCCTCTGTTTGCACAGATGAAAATTCACAGCAGTATTCTGAGAACCAGCTGTGACATGACTTCACGTGAAGCCAGGCAGCTGCACAGGACACACAGCCAGAGGCATATTCCAGAAATCACAAACGATGGAGTGAAACGCCGAGGCACGTGGCTGTCGGGAA
Source organism: Loris lydekkerianus (assembly GCA_963574355.1). Taxonomy (NCBI): domain Eukaryota; kingdom Metazoa; phylum Chordata; class Mammalia; order Primates; family Lorisidae; genus Loris; species Loris lydekkerianus. The sequence continues at coordinate 38,830 of CAUYPK010036624.1, forward strand.
AATACCCATGGTCAACACTGATACCCATTGCAGAGAACATGCCAAAAATTAAAAACATGAAACTATCAGTAGCACACACCACATAGGAAAAACCACTTTTCCCGAACTGGTCTCATTAATAAGTTTACAAAAACATCAACATTTTAACAGAAAATTAGCTATTTGCTACTACATGATGGGCCTAAATCTTACTCATGTTTTCTTCATCTTCTAAATCCATGGCAAAAGACTTTTGAGAGTTTCTTGACTGGCGAAGATTGTTTCTGTCTGAAAGACAGCAAGAAAACAGCATTTAGAGTTTCCATGGCACAAGCATCATGAGGTAAGCCTACCTTGGGGAGATGATTACAAGGGCGTTCTCAATCAAAGGAAAAATGGCAAAATGACAATTTAGGTCTCATCAGAGAAGTTCCATCGCCACTGGGGACAGAACCCCCTCACTGGCAGGTTCTGGAGCAGCAGAGGACTCCTGATGGGCATTCTCCTGTGTGAGATACGAGGTGGACAGCATAGCAGAAGTCTATGCTCAGGGGCATTCCCAGAGCGTGGGCTTGATGCTGGGGGATGAAAGGCCACAAAGAGCTCTCCTCAGGGACAGAGGTGGTGACATCTATGCCTCTGAAAGCCCTCTCCTGTAGCAGATGGCAGTGGGATGCACTGGGGCTCTCACCTGCCTGCCCTCTGATCTGCGCTCTGGCCAGACTCTGGGTTGAGGTTATAAAATAAAGCCACATACCAAGAACCAGCACCTTCAGCATTTCACTTGACCACTTCTCTCTCATCTTGAATACCATCTAGTACAGATAAGACTAAAATGTGTATAGTTGGTAACATTTAATTTCTCAGCCATGTATAACGTGTTATTTATTGGCAGGAGAATAATTATTTTAATTTCTAATTATTGACAAATTTAAGAGTTTTGTCTTCCTAAATATTTTAAATATATTTTGCAGTACTATACTAATATATGGTCTGTAATAAAGAATCCCATCAGACTGCAACTGAGGGGAAAGAGATTTGCTAATTTTGTAACCATATATTCCTTTGTATGCAAATAAAATTTATATTATAAATCATTAAAAGGCAAATTCACTACCTTTAGGAAAACAGTAGCAAAATGTGTATACCTTATATACATTTCATTTATCATGTTTAAAATATAGTTTTCATGATAATCATTTGTTAATAACTTTGAATCTCACTATATGTTGGGCAAATTTATTCCTAAAAGTTAAGTGAATTTCTGTTTAGAGCAGAGATTAAAACATGTTTTCAAGACAGTTTTAAAAGCATTATTACTTCATATTTATTAGTTACTTTAAGACATATTTTCAGGGATTATGTACAAAACATAGTGCTAAATAATACAAGAAACTAAAATGAATCAGGCTGACTTGGCAATTGAGAAATTTAACTAAATATTACCTGGACAGTTACTTATATTAAGGATCATTAATTACTTTAGGCGTAGAAATGATAGTTAACGTTGAGTAATATGTACTTACATATTTACAGATAAAAGGGTAATATATGGAATTTACTTCAGAATATTCAGTGTGATAGGAACGGGGTAGACGGGGTACAAGTGGTAACTGTTGAAGGTGGCTGAGGGGTGTGAGAGTTCATTGTACAACTCTCTGTTTGTATGTTTTAATATTTCATTATAGATAGTTTTATTTTATTTATTTTAAAATTAATTAAGAGATAGGTGTCACTCTGTGACCCAGGCTGGAGTGCAGCTTACTGTAGCCTCGAATTCCTGGGCTCAAGCGATCCTCCCGCCTCAGCCTCCCAAGTTGCAGGAACTATAGGCACCCACCACTAACCCTGGCCCATTATGACAACTTTTAATCAAAAGTGATTGAAGTATAATCTAGAATGGGAGATAAGATGCAGGAAAAAGCACAGGACCCCGTATGTAGGGCACATGCCCTCGGCAAGTGTGTGGGTGCCCCCAGGCGCCTCTTAGCTGGTGGGGTCAGGTCAGAGAAATGGAGACATGATTGTTAAACTGAGCCTCAGACAGAGGTCAGGCTCTCACAGACCGTGACGATAGGAGAATAGTGAGTGTGCAGAGCACAGAGGTATGAGGCGATCACAAGGTGCTGCTGGTAAACTGGACCAGATTCAGAGACAACAGCTCAAGCTGCCCAAGGACTCAGCTAAAGATTGGTTCAAACAGGCAGAAGGGACCCCCTGGGGGGTTGCACCAACGAATGCCCAGATGTCATATACAGGCTGGCCTATGAAGGGGAGGAGAGCAGCCAGGGACCTTGACCTGAGGACTAACCCATCTCTCCTTTTGCCTCATTATGTCTGACTTGGAGCTGAGGAAGCCAGAAGCAGATGTCAACAGGCACAGGCCCAAAAGCCCTAACAAGCCAGGAAAGGAGGCCGCTGGCGACAAGGAAGCCTTTCCGACGAGACGGATCTTTCCAGTCAGACACCATACAGGAGCCTTCACTTCCACGGTGCCAGGCTATAAGGAGGACCCACAGAGTCCCCATGTGGGGGACGTGCTGGAAAAGGTCATGTGGGGGCCGTGTCTCATCTGCCTTGGCCCTTCCTGCACTGTGGCATAGACTCCAGGGCCCCTCCCGGGGAGGCCGGCAGGAGTGAGGCATGCCCTCCACTAGCAGAGACCACAGGGAAGGGCTCGGGGAGTTTAAGCCAGAGTCTCACAATATCACCTGAGCAGGTCCCAATAAAAAAAAAATCACCTGTACTAAGATCTTAAACTGAAGGAAAAAAGATAGTCAACAGATGGCAACAGTGAGATGCGGAGAAGGAAGAATGCCCCAACAGCGATTTAACGCGTCTTCACAAAAAAGAATAAGGGGTCAAATTCAGTCCAATCTGCGCAGTTGCTGCACAGGGATAGGCATGGAGGCGGGTGGTGCTGTGAGGTGCCACACACGGTCACACTGACCCAGGTGCACCAGCAATCCAACAACAGAGGGACAGGCACACTGGGGCAACCAGGGACACCCAGGCAACACCAACCACATCTCACATCTCAATCCAAAATCCACTCAAAATGGATCATAGGTTTACATGCAAAACAATGAAACTTTTAGAAAAGGCACTGAGGAAATCCTCAGGTTCTAGGGTGAGACAAAGAGGGCTTAGACTGGGTCCTTGAAAGAAAAGATGGATATATTAGAAATTTAAAGCTTTTGCTCTGCAAAAGATCCTGTCAAAAAGATGAAAAAACAAGCTACCCACTGAGGGGAAATACTTGAAAACCACATGTCCAACAAGGAGAATATACAAGAAAGTCTCAAAACCCAATAGTAAAACAAACAATCCAGTTTAAAAATGGGCAAAAGACACGAAGAGACATTGTACCAGGGTAAATCAGCCCACAAAATGTGTTGGCACCAGCCACTAGAGAAATGCAGTTGAAAACCGCAATCATATACCACTACACATCTCTGAGAACAGCTAGAATAAAATACAGTGACAGCCTCAAGTGCCAGTGAGGATGTGGAGAAAGAGGTTTCTGACGTGACTGGCAGGAATGTAAAATGGATGGCCACTCTGGAAAACCACCAGCAGTTTCTTAGACTAAACGTTGAACACACCATGTGACGCAGTAGTTGTACAACTGGGCATTCCATCCCAGAGAAATGATGCTGTGCATGTTCAAATTTCTTACGACCACATGTGAGTTTATAATTATCTCAAAATAAAAAGTTTAATTAAAAAACAGGCAGAAGGCATGCAAAAGGCTAAATTACTTACGATTAATACTTGATTTGCTTGAGAAGGCTGACTTCTCTCAGGTGTCTGTGACCAGGGAGAGTAAACCTCACCACCATAATGAAGGTAAGTGCCGAGGCCCAGAAGTGAGCCAGCTCTCGTGCAATTCACCTACTTTGTACAGTTCTCATGTTCCTGATTTTACATATTAAAATTCCTTCTAAAGGACTTGGAAAATGTCTCGCAGTAGCAAACGGTCATGCTGCAAGCGAAGGCAGTGGGTACTGTGTATGAAGAATGGGTGCTAGAAACCTCCCGCAGAGCAGAAGCCAACATTTTCAGCTTCCACAAATGCTAACTCTTATACCAAAGGTTATAAAACAAAGCCAAACAGCAAATGCAAGCACTTCAGTAGATTTCACATAGCTACTTTCTCTTCTACTTTTAAAAGAACCTCTTACAGCCTAAACTACAAACATAAAAATTAAAACCCCATTAAAAATCCCCTATGGAGCAGAATTCCAAGAATGGCCAATTAAAGAAAATCTATCTGACAGCAGTATTCATACAATCTCATTTCTCCAGATACCTCCTGCCATAGCAGAAGTAACCAGAATGGGTGTGTGCGAGACCTGACTGCAGAAGACTGGGGCTCACCTCTAACCCGGGTCCAGGTATAATCTCAGGCTTTCTTCTCTAATGGAACTAGACAAGCAGATTCTGATATTTATGTTGAAAAATAAATAGGTTCAAACAAGCAGGAAAATTGTGAACCAAAGGAACAACTAGCTGGGGCTAGCCCCCTGCTTCAAAACGTAAGAGCCTCACTACCTAGGACAATGCCCCGGGCCTGTAGTGATGAAGGAGATGGGATGAAACTCCAGAAGAGAGGGCGGCACCTGTGGCTCTGTGGGTAGGGCGCTGGCCCCATATACCGAGGGTGGCGGGTTCAAACTCAGCCCCGGCCAAACTGCAACAAAAAATAGCTGGGCGTTGTGGCAGGTGCCTATAGTCCCAGCTACTCAGGAGGCTAAGGCAGGAGAATCACCTAAGTGCAGGAGTTGGAGGTTGCTATGAGCTGTAATGCCACGGCACTCTACTGAGGGTGATAAAGTGAGACTCTGTCTCAAAAAAAAAAAAAGAAAAAGAAAGAAAGAAAGAAAAGAAAATCCAGAAGAGATCAGAATATATCCAGAAACGGAGCATTTGGAAATGGGGCATCTCACAGCAGGGAGGTACGAAGGTGCTGTTTAACAAACAGGACTGGACATTGGGAGGCCCATGGAGGAAAAGCAAGCTGGACCCCAGGGCGTCGGCTGCAGTGTCCTCATCACCTGCTCACAGGTTATCTTTTGATTTCAAATAATGTGATCCAATTAGCAATGTTTTATTTTTAAACCAGGTGGCAGACAAATGGTTATTATATTATTCTTTATACCCTTTTATAGGTGCTTACACTGCAAAACAAATAGAAAAAAACTTATCTAACAAATGCTCTTATCAACTTTAACAACATTCTCTCTCTCCGGGGTGGAGTGCAGAGCTGTGTCACGCCTACCCTCCACCTCCCCTTTCTTCCCCTGCTCTTCAGGAGAAAAGACATTCTGGAATAAAATATAAAGAACGTGACTTATTTACACTAAAGATGCACCAGAACTTAAACACTCTCTATTGTGCTGATGAAAAATGCCATCTTTAGGAGTCCACTAAAAATGTATAGATTAAAAACTGTTTAAGACAAATGGTGAACTTGATTATAACTACTAACAAACTGGCTCTTCAAAAAAGGATGGTTTTTGAGAAAAGTTCTGTACATTCTTCATGAGTGTTACAGATTCTATTCTTAACAGCTGTAAACTGAAAATCTGAAAAGGAGAAGTGTTACTAAGGAAGAGATTACTCATGTTGCTTCTTTCTATAAGTTAAGCAATGTGTAGAAGGCTACATTAATTGTGTAGCTTTAGCAAAAAAAATCCTGAATGATGACTTGGTTATTTAACGAAGGTAACTAAAGTATAAACCTCTCACATCATTTGAAAGAAAACAATCTGAAATTCAACAAGCAAATCACACATGTTTAGAGAGTTCAATTCATGATCTGTATTTTGTTTTCAATATTATCTAATCAAAACAAATCACTAAAGTATTCCAAAATATTTAACAGATAGTTTCAGCAAAATACTTTTTTTTAAGGAAATCATCCCTGCAATCTGGTGTGCAGTTAACCTTTAGAATTCTGTGCACAGTGAATAAGACATGGCATTCTGTGTACATACAACAAAGAGGATTTGCACAGGACGCAGCAAACATGTTTCTAGCAGTGCAGTGCAGAATGGCATGTTAAAGTAAATAAGGACCACCAGGTGGGAGGCACTAAGGAGCAGAGGAATCCATAGAGGGGTGGCAGAGGATGTGCAGCAAGGACAACTTACAGAGAGAAGTGGAGGTAGCCAGTGCAGGGCAGTGGCACAGGCCGCTGACACCTGGCAAGGACAGACTACCACGGAGGATTATAGAACATGAGGAAGAGCTGGTAACTTTGAGCAAGCTGTGGTCCAGCTCCTCCGCATTACTAAGGAAGGGAGCATCTGGAAGATTTGTGTTAGGGCAGCCGCAGGCTAACCCAGCAGGGCAGCTCCAGGGAGGCTAAGAAGGGAATGGCTGGGGCAAGTCCTGGGTGCTCTAGGAGACCGTGCGGGAGGCATTCACTGGCAGCCAAAGAATTGACTGTGCCAATGCATGTGTGGGTAAATAATGACCACCTTCCACTGCCATGTCCCCTGCAGGCAGCAGGCATTTAAGCTGGCTACCAAAGCCCACCTGAATCTCATCTCACCCCAAAACTAGATTGCAGTTTTCCTCCCAAGTTAGCTCAGGCAACCAGCTCGCCTACCTCCGCCCTGCACCGTCAGCTGGTGCGCAGCCTCTGGCCGTGCCTGGCCTTGAGCAGCCCTCTCGCTGCAGCAGCCTGGGCAGCCTCTGCTCCAACACACACCAGTGTTCATAGCTCTGGGCACCACTCATGCCCTGCCTTTCTCACCAGAACCTTTCCTGTCTCACACAGGACTGCCCTACCTTGATCAGGAGGGCTAGGCAGAACTTTTCGCAGACGGCCTCCCACAGTGTGGCTTCATGTGAGGCTGCAGGCCCTATGGACAAGCACTGCGGCTCACTATCACCTTTCTTAGCATTTTCAGAGGGTGCGACAGTTGCTTCCTGAAAATGAACCATAGCCCTCTGAGGGCAACAAAATCCCTGTGAACGCACCATGTTTGGGATGGGACAGTGAGGCACAGGCTTTTCCAGCTTCTGCTTACTTTCACGTTGACCACTCTTCAAAATAGGACACGTGGCCAGGTATAGAGGCTCATGCCTATAACCCCAGCACGCTGGGAGGCCAGCAGTGGACAGAGATGTCTAGATGCAGAAAAGCTGTCACCACCACCCGGACATCAGTGGACAGAGATGTCCCGACACAGACTAGCCATCATCACCACCCAGCAGACATCAGTAGACAGGAAGTTGTTTAGCCTTCAGAAGAGACCACCGACAGCTAAGGGCAGGTATGCCGGGGTGGGGTCGGCTCGCTAGCAGGGGATGGACTATATTCTGAGTCCCCCAGCCTGCAGCAGGGCCAGCAGCCCCAATACTAATCAAGGTAGCTGAGACAACTGTTGGCAAGAAGCAGAGTCCCAAATCGTCCCAGGAGTCTCCCTGCTCACTGCTACTCAGGAGCACCTGGTGCTCGGGATTTCCCCAAGCAGCCCCAGAAGGTGCTATCTGCACATGTGGCTTCCTGCACAGAGAGGTGGAAGTAGGGAAGCCCACAGACCTGGGGCCCCATTCAGGGAGAACACGGGTCACCACTATGGTGGGATCTGCACAGGGCTTGTTGCTGTGGGAGGCACTGTGGGTGCTGCTGGCCTGAGGGCCTGGGGCCCATGCCTCCTGCCAGGGGCTCTTGCTCTTCCCAGAGAGCGAGTGCTCCCCCAGCTGACTCCCCTCTGGCCTACTGGCCTGCCTTTCCACCAGGTTAGAAGCTCAGCCTCTGTGTCACAGGACTTAGCAGGTGCTCCCCAGAGTGGACGCCAGGCTGGGTATCCTCGACTAACCACTCACGTCTAACTAACAGTAGTTCAGGCACACTGGCTGTATCCACTTTCTCACAAACATGTCTAAATTTGATAGTTACTAATTTACCTCCTAAATCCTTAAATAAGAAGCATCTGTAAATGAAATGGCTTTGAACTGTTCACTGCTGATATGAAAGGTCTGCCTAGTACAGCTGTGATTAGGAAATATTTCCCAGGCAGCTATGATCACTCTCCTCTCCTAAGGGACATAAATATCCTGCTGTGGTCACTCTCTACCAGAAGCCTAAAGCCCATCTGCAGGTGACAGTGGCAGAGTCAGCTGGGCATCCGGGATGAGGGTCCAGGCTGAGCCTGCCTCAGTTCCCTGCCGGGTGGCCCTGGCAGGGCTCTGGAGCCTGGATGTGACGTGAGCAGGCAGTTCCACAGGTGGGTAAGTCCTTGTAATGCAGCGCCACGTCACTCTAGTCCTCACAATGGGCAGCTACTGTCACTACCACAGTAGGGAGGTGCCAGCATGGGCAGGACACCACGTCCCTGTCAGGGATGGCCGTTTGTGGTAAATTGGGTCCCTCACCTCACTCAACACCACAAAAACTGAAATTGACGGGAACACTCGCTGCGCTGACCACCACAAACAAATGCAGGCCAATTAATCCCACCAAGCTATTTGTAGTATAAATCCTATAAAGCAGATCTTTGAAACCTTGGCTGTTCATTCTCTCAGGAGAATTAAAGCAATTCTTACAGAAATATATTTTCAAAGTTGTGTCTGAACATGTTCTCTAACTACCAAACTCCAGTTGCACACCTGCCAGGTGTTAAGCTGTTACACTACAGAACATACCGACCACAACAGGAAATGGGGAAATAAACCGCAGAATTAAGTTCGTAGGAATTAATGCAAAAAAGTAAAAACCAAATTCATCATATTTTCTCTAGGCAGAACATTTACCATTAACCAAATGATTAACTAGCAAATAATATTCTTTTTCACAACAAAAATCCATAATGTTATGAATTAGTCATATCCAGAAATATTTTTAGTTAATTGAGAATTCTAGACATATAAAATCTAGAATATTCTGCTATTTTAATTAATTATCTATACTTATCTTTGAGATAATGATTAATAAATAGAACTAAACAACTGAGAACGTTTTTCTAATCACACTCATCACAGTGAAGCAGCGTTGGGCAAGGATACAGGAGCAAGGCCTGGAGTCAAGAGCATGGGCAGCGCTCCGAGTCTGGAAGAAACGCAGATGCTGCAGCCACAGTGAGCAGCAAAATGAGGCAGAACGACTCTCTTTGGGGGGTTAGAATGACCTAACAGAGACAGGCTCCTTTCTAAACGCCCCAGCTCAGCAGCTACTGCCCGGGGACATGGAGGCTGCACAGTGTGACAACTTTGCTGTGCTGCTGCTGTCTCCAGACACTTCTCAGCCCAAGTCCACTGACAGTGACACACGTGCCCCTCCTGCCTCCGGGACTCCAGAGTGCCTACCTGGGCAGAGGCAGCACCTTCCAGATGAGCCTGAAAGGAGTAGACCTGGGGACGGCCTGAGGTCAGAGCCATGTTTCTCAGGCCGGTCCTTCAGCAGCCAACCACAATTCACAGCCTGAAGACAAACACTCAGTCTAAAAACGGTAGACAAGTACAAGCAAGATTCACAAGAGAATAAATGCAAAGAAAGATGTCAGCTGTCAAACCAACAGAGAGAGTGCAGAAGGCTGAGGCTGGCGGAGGTCCAAGGAAGGGGCTCCCACCCTGCTGAGCAGAACCCAGTGGCACCCAGAAGCCAGCACAGCCAGGATCCCACGGGGGGGGGGGGAGGGGGGCTCACTCTCCGCCTTGCTGTTCCAATGGTAGAATCACCCCAAGCCAGAAGAGGCTGGCATGGGGAGAACTGGGGTGGCAGGAGGCCCAGAGGGGCCTGGGCACCAAGAATGAGGATGAGGGGCCTTGGCCAGCCTCTCCTGTTCTCACGTCTCCCTCCAGGGCAGAAATCAGGTCCTACTGAGGTCCCAGCTACAGTAACACCAAATACAAAGCCTTAAACACTAAACTTCCAACTCTAATTCCAGTACTAGGAACTGGAAGAAAATTATTATGGCTCTGCTCATATTCAAAGATGTAGATAAAGGATTATCATTTTTTTTTTTATAGTTTTTGTACCCATATTTTCTAATTCTTACAATGAACCTATATGGCTTCCCACAACAGAGAAAATTAAGTTTCACTCCAAGCTTTGCTCCTGTGCACACAAGTATGCCTCATGGTTGACACAGAACTCTACATGCATCTGGGAAGACAGCAGACCGCCAGGGGACACAGGCCACACCCTGACCCACCACAGGTTATCTCTGAGGTCTCAACCTGCACCCACCAGCATTTTACCAAAAAGCCAGGTCTCAGAGAGACCAGGCAGCCAGCCCAAATACAGGCAGAATAAACTGCTAAGCAGAGGGCCCAGCCCTTGGGAATGCTGAGATGCGGCAGCTCAGGGGACTTTGCAGGCAAGAGGGAAGGCAGGGATGGGACCTGTGAGTCCTGACCTTGAGGCTGCTACACAGTGACCTTGACAGATCCCTTCCTAAATCCCCATAAGCTGCCACAAAGTGACGGCATTGGTGCAAGGGGACCAAGGGTCCCTAAACTCTACTCCATCCTGCCATCACCATTACACTACCTACCATTACATTATATAATTTATAAGGCCCTTAGCAAATGTCCAGATGGGCCCTTGCGGGCTCCTACACCCCACCCAGCTGCATTCTTCCCCAAACCCTTCAGACGGGCTTTGGAGAACTGTGACCAAAAGAACCCCCCAAAGATGAAGCCGGTGGCCAAGATAACAATGGACAAGGGAGGCGTTAGAAAGTTAGACACTCCCTGCAGAGCACCAGGCAGCCTGCAGGGCCTCCCCATCCCCTCAAATCAGTGTGTTTTATCCTGCTACCCTGTCCCTGAACAGAGCAAGTGACACTCGACTCCAGGCCTTGCTCCCGTGTCAGGTCAGCAAGACCACCTGAATGTGGGACTGCCTCTTTGCTGCCCCATTACCCACTCCCGCCTGTGCATGCCGAGATCCCTGATGCCAGCACACAGAAGATTCTAATGGGTCCTTGTTGAATGAAGGTATTAATGGGTGGGTGGGTACAGGAAGGGAAGAATGAATGGTGAGTGGATGGGTGGATTTATAGGTAGATGGGTAACGGGTGGATAGGTGGATAAATGACAAGAGGTAGATGGATCAGTGGATGAATGAATGATGGGTAGATGAATGAATGATGGTGGACGGATGGGTGATAGGTAGAAAGATGCGTGGGCGGCTGAGGGATGGAGGGGTAGGTGGATGAATGAATGACGGGTGGGTGGACTGATGGGTGGAGAGATGCGTGAGAGGCTGAGGGATGGAGGGGTGGATGGATCCATGGGTAGATAAGTAAATGAACGGATGGGTAAATGGATGAATTGGTGAACGGGTGAATGTGTGAATGGATGAATGAACAGATGTACAGACAGATAGGTGGGTGTGTGCATGAATGGAAAAGTGGGTGGAAGTGTGAATGAATGGTACAGACTGATAGACAAATAAATGTGCAGATGGAGGGGTGAAGGGACAGATGGATGAATGAATGGATGTGTGGATGAGTGGGTTGTGTGGATGGATAATGGATAGATGGATAGACAGGTGGATGAATGAATGGATATGTGGATGAGTGGGCTGGGTGGATGGATAATGGATAGATGGATAGGTAGACAGGTGGATGAATGAATGGATGTGTGGATGAGTGGGTTGGGTGGATGGATAATGAATAGATGGATAGGTAGACAGAGGGATGAATGAATGGATGTGTGGATGAGTGGGTTGGGTGGATGGATAATGGATAGATGGATAGGTAGACAGAGGGATGAATGAATGGATGTGTGGATGAGTGGGCTGGGTGGATGGATAATGGATAGATGGATAGGTAGACAGAGGGATGAATGAATGGATGTGTGGATGAGTGGGCTGGGTGGATGGATAATGGATAGATGGATAGGT
>CAUYPK010036625.1:0-31288 GCA_963574355.1 Loris lydekkerianus
TCTTGGGCTATAATTGGGTTATAGCTTTCATATGAAAGCTATAAATTAGTTTCATAGTAGGGCTGAGTACATTGGATACTTTTTCTTCCATTCTTGAGATACTTTGCTAAGAAGAACATGTTCCAGCTTCATCCATGTAAACATGAAATAGGCAAAGTCTCCATCTTTCTTTAAGGTTGCATAATATTCGATGGTGTACATATCCCACAATTTATTAATCCATTCGTGGATCGATGGGCACTTGGGCTTTTTCCATGACTTAGCAATTGTGAATAGGGCTGCGATAAGCATTCTGGTACAGATATCTTTCTTATGATGTGATTTTTGGTCTTCTGGGTAGATGCCCATTAAAGGAATTACAGTATTGAATGGCAGATCTATTTTTAGATCTCTAAGTGTTCTCCAAACATCTTTCCAAAAGGAAGATATTAGTTTGCATTTCCACCAGCAGTGCAGCAGTGTTCCCTTTTCTTCACATCCACGCCAACATCTATAGTTTGGGGATTTTATGATGTGGGCTAATCTTACTGGAGTTAGATGATATCTCAAGGTAGTTTTCATTTGCATTTCCCTGATAATTAAGGATGATGAACATTTTTTCATATGCTGTAGGCTGTGCGCCTGTCTTCTTCAGAGAAGTTTCTCTACAAGTCCCTTGCCCACCCTGAGATGGGATCACTTTTTAACGGGGTTGTTTAATCTTTTCTTGTTAATTTGCTTGAGTTATTTGTAGATTCTAGTCCTTTATTGGATATGTAGCACACAAATACTTTTTCCCATTATGTCTATTGTTTATTTTCTCCATTGATCTGGTTCCTTTTATTTATTTTGTTGTTGCTGTGTTGTTTCAAAGTGTCCTTTGGGACAGATGACTGTTGATCCTTCAGCTGCTACTTCAAATCACAGCACTTCACAGTAGGGTTTGATGGCAGCTTACACAGTTAGATGGAGTTCTCTACTGGTGCCACCTGCCACAAATTCACAATTCACATTAAGTGTAGAAGAAAAGTGTTGCCACGTCAGAAGGCAGACACAGACTCTGATAGAGGTACATGAAAGTTTCCCGTTGCTTCAAGATTATTTTACTAGCTTTAAGAGTAAATCCTAATATCTAAATGACCAGATATGAGTTTATATACTTCCCCCTTCCTTACTATATACTAAAAACATTAATAATTTTCTGGTGATGACATTTGTGGCTTCAGTTCTTTGAGGTTGATGACTGTTGCTTTGGCTCCAATTTCTGTGGTGATAAATAGTGATTTATCAACTCGTTTAGCCGTTTATGACTCTTCCACTCCGTGCTTTAAATAAGAAGTAGGAGAAGGATTACTACTGGGAAGGTACTTGGTAAAAAAAAAATTATTATTATTTTTTTTTTATTTTCAAACATTTCAACAGTATTAGAACTAGCTGTAGTTTCCAGTTTCTCAAGACCACAGAAAAACCAGAGAGATAATCACATTTGGGGACATTTCAACTATGAAAGGTTTTTTTTATTTTTTCCCTAAATATGTACAACTATATTTAGGAGTCTAAATAAAGACTGATATCCAAAGGACTCCTGCCCGTATTCAGACATGGAATGGCCCTAGAGTTTATCTCTTCTGGTGTTCACTTCATGTATTAGAGCTAGAAAGATGGAGGGCCTTGGTGAACCAGACACACATGGGGACACACCTTACCCTGCTACTCACTGGTTAAGTAATGTTGGGGATTCTAGTTAACTAAAGATAGAGTTTTCTCCTTATAAATGTTCATGAATATTTCTCTCATAGAGTTTAAAAAATTATGTGAGATAGGGATTCTGAAAATAAAGTTAGTAAAACCATTCAACACACTAAGCACTCAATAAATATTAAGTGTCATATGTTGCCTAATAGGTCAATTTTAGAACTAAGAAAATTGAGACTCATTGAAGAGATTGTTAATAATGGAAGCAGGGGAGCAAAATCCTAGTTCTCTGTATGGGATAAAATCCTCTCTGTAGTGTATGGAACTACTTCTATCTTAGTATGTGGTTGTCTGGGTGTGTTTAATTCACCTGACTGGGACTGGTATTAATTCTATTTAGCCAAGAGAGTTGGCCTCTTCTCCGTATTGCTCCCTCTTCCTTATAAAGAAATTTGAGCTGCTCTTTATTAGCAGCAATGATACCAGAGTATGTTCTAAAACATCTATGCTTTTATTTCACTTGGACATCCCCACAGTGAGAAACTTTCCCATGTACAATGCAATAGCTTGGCACCATCATATTGACCAAATTTACCAGAGAACACAACACATACACTCCTGTCCAGTGATCAAGAGAATTCATCCATCCATATTAGGTTTCTTGGGTATCCGTTAGAACAAAATAAACAATACAAGGAAGGTCTTTGCTTACTTGAGCTTAAATTCTAGAGGGAAAAGAAAATAAGAGTAAGTACACAAGCAATCTGTGTGATCTTCAGCTAGTTACTTTGCCTCGCTAAGTCTCTGTTTTCCTAATCTTAGAATGTATGTGTTATTTTATTAATAGATAAAATCCATTACTATGGGGAAAATATAATATTAATAAACTACATCAAATATTTTACTATGAGTATACTAAAGAACTAAATGTAAAAATAAAAGTTATACAATTTTGAGGCTAAATCTAGGAGATTATTTTAACCTTATGCTAGGGAGATTTTAAAAGGATCTTCTTAAGAGTAGATACTGAAAACCAAAAAAGAAAATGCAGACATATTTGATTCCATGAAAAAAAGAATTGTATGGCCATAGATCCCAACATCGAAGTCAAAAGATAGGTGGAAGATTGAGGGAAAATGTCCCAAATATGCAATATAGCTCTGAAACTGATAATCCACCTTTATAAAAATAAAGGCTATGAAAAGATGTTTCACATCTTAGAAAATGTAAAAGAAATACACTTGCAGTAGCAATCAAAAAACGTGCAAATAACAAAAACAAGAAATATCTACTTTTGTCCATAAATTTGACAGAATGTTCACTGACTGACAGCATTCAGCACTGATAAAAGATTAGAAAAACATTTTCTCTCATACACTGTTGGTGAAGTTATAAATTATGACACATTTTTGGAAAAAGTAATCTGGATATATTTACTAAACTTTAAAATCACCTATCCTGTAACCCCAAAATCTTGCTCTGGGAATATATCCAACAGAAATAAAAGTGCAAATACTTCAGGATATATGCATACAGATTTATGGCACCATTATTTGTAGTAGGGGGAAAAAAAACTTGGAACGAGATGCAATGTTCATCTGTAAAGAAATGTTTTTGTCCATTATGTTATACCCTTTCAATAAACGTCTCTCTGAGCTCTTAGAAAAGATAGATTTGTATGTATTAACTTAGAAAAACAATTTTAATGCACTGTTGTTGAGAAAAACAAGTTACCCAATGTATATATCATTTGATCACAATATTCTTTTTAGCTACATGTCTAAATATATTTTTATTTGTAAAATCAAAAAATAAAGTAATGGAAGTTTTGAGATTCATATAAATTAGTACCTAAGGGACTCCATTAGAAAGCTGAGATTAGTGGCAGTGCCTGTGCCTCAGAGAGTAGGGTGCCAACCCATATACTGAGGGTGGCAGGTTCAAACCCAGCCCCAGCCAAACTGCAACAAAAATAGCCAGGCATTGTGGTGGGCATCTGTAATCCCAGCTACTTGAGAGGCTGAGGCAAGAGAATCACCTAAGCCCAAGAGCTGGAGGTTGCTGTGAACTGTGATGACACAGCACTCTACCGAGGGCAACAAAATGAGACTCTGACTGTAAAAAACAAACAAACAAACAAAAAAAAAAAACCAGTAATATATCTTGAATTAATTTGGAAATATGGAATCCATACCTAATCCAATCATTAACTCCTGGGATGCCCTTTGGTAATGTGAGTACCTTCTAATTACCTCTCAGATACCTCTTCTGAAATAAAAATGGCTTTTAAACCATTTGAAAATGAATTCAAATCTCTTACAATAAGGCAAATTAAATTTAAAATATTATATAAATATTTATATATGTAATTCAGATTAGAAAAATCTGATCAGTCTTTGTTATCAAAAAAATCTGCTGATAAGAGTGATTAGGATACAAGAAAAGGACGTTCTCATCCCTTGTGATAGTATATATACTGATACAATTGATATGAAGTGTTGTTTAGCAAAATTCATTGAAAATTTAAAATTTGATTCCACATTTTATTTTGAGGATTGTATCCCACAAATTTACTCACACGGATATAGAAATGCATGTGTTCAAAAAGATTCATGGGTTAGAAATAATGTAAACAAGAAATAAATAAAATAACTTGGGCATTGGAAAGAATAAAAGCAAAATAAAACAGAGCCTAGAATGAGGTTTCCACCATCTAACAAGTAATTCTCTCCTACATTAGCAGGCCCAGCTCTTCTGGGTTGAAACTTGTAACTTGACCTTCCCTATTGACCAACAGCCAGGAGAGAGCAGGGAAAATCCTGCACAGGGCAGGCCATGTGGATGATGGATGAGGTCATGTCCCATCCAAACTCCCTTTATCAGGCCAGCAAACCCATTTCTCAGCTGCTATAAATCTCCATACCAGCTCACTGCCTCTTTTCCACAGATTAACCTTAACTAAATAGGAACCACCTCACTTAAGGAGCTCCTTCCCATCCCAGGGCAGCTCACAGCCAGAGTTTGGCCCTTTTTTCTGACATGTAGGGACAACTATCAGATGTGATTCATGTCCCAGAGCTCCCCAAGTGGCTAAATACAGACTCCAAATGAAACTACATTCATGTTCAGGAACTTGCAATATCATACACTTCCCTTACTCCCTTTCTCTTGAGGGCTCTCTGTAGCACTAAAGAAATGAACTCTGAGATTTCGGAAAGGGTTATCTAAAGAAATGCTTTGGGAAGCTTAAGCCTCTAGATTCCCTGAACCCTCTGGTCCTGCATAAGTGGACCAGCATCCCCTCCCATCCCACCCTTGCTTGAAGACTATGTGGATGACCCAAATGAGTCAAGGCTGCTCATCAGACAGTGCCTGGCCTCCTGCGGCACAGGAATCTTCCACATGCCCTCAACACCACAGCCATCAGCTCAGCCAAGAGGGTCAAGTTGCAACAGGGCTTGACTTAGAAGAATCAGATCTGCTTAGGAAGGAGAGGAAGTACACATTAAAGGACCTGCAATTCCTGACAGAAGTCAACCAGCAGGCACCAGGAAAGTAGCCTCAGGAGCAGTCCTTAAGGGTGCTGAATCAAGAGTGAAGGTAAATCTGGGTAAGAGAGAATTCGTCAGTTTTAGAGATATTCTTCCACGACACGGAATTTAACCCCTGACAAAACTCTGAGGGCCAATGCCAATGTGCTATTAGGATGACTTGGAACTTGTTAAAATTAATGGCCCATACTATGTAACATAAGCGTGTCAGAGTGGCTGTGATGGACTGTAGAGGAAGAGATATAAAACTCATTGACAGGCGCATGCTAGAATGCATCAGCTCGCTAAGACCGACAGACCCATAAGCTGACTTTATTCCTTGAGAAAACCTAAAGGACATTCCCTTCACCAAGCTATAAGGAAGCTTTGATGAGGGAGGCAACGGTATCACAGACTCTCACAGTGGCTGGGTTTATAGTAAAGGATGGGTTTATAGTAGAGGATGCTGTTGTGGAGTTGACCCTGCAACTCAGGGAATAGGAGCCTAGAATAGCAGATTCAGGGTGGCAGCATTTAATGGTCAGAAGGAAAGGGCAACAACAAACAGGGTCAGAGTTATAAGCAGGAGAGCCTCGCCTGCAGAGAGCTGTGCAGCTGATCACAGGACCCTGACTTTCTGGGGGCAAGATAGATCCTCAGCCAATGAGAATATCACTTAATAATGTGTAAGCTAAAGGTATCAAGGATGAATGAGCTGAAAACTGAGGCCAGCTACCCAATGGAATGTTGTGATCCTGGCATAGATTCTAGTTTTTAGGTAGTTCTCACCCCTAGAATCCATCATTTGAAGAAGGAGCTGAGTCCCCAGGAGGAAGGTCTCCAAAAAACTATAGCAAATATAAATAATAACACATCCCCTAATCTTCCCTCAGGGATCTACAGACAACCGTACATTAGATAATATGTTGAACATTTTGAATTATCCAACCATGGGTAGTTGATGCTGATACCTGGAAATTCAAAGCTTGATCTGAGCATGCCCCCCTGAGTAGAGTAAGGTAGTACATAATGGGTGGGTGTGGAGTTATTATTTTACCACTGGGCCAACATTTGTATGGTGACTAAGTCTGATTAATTCTAACTCCAAAAGCCTGTGTCTTCCTCTTTACCCCTCAAAACACTAATTACATCTCCTCTTATACAGATCAAGTAAAATAACTTATTGCTTATTCTCCCTGCTTGAACAAGTTTCTCCGAATCACTCAGAATTCTAGCAGAGTTTTCTTAATAAAACATGAAAAATTCTTCTTAAATCCTTTGCTTAGGAACTTCCATCAGCTACCAATTTGCTATACATTAAAAAATCAAACTCTCAGCCATCCAATGTAAGCCTGTTCACTTCTTGTCAGCCTTGCCTCCACAGACCACACACCCCTACTCCCTATGTCCTGACCACACAGGACTTCACCCAGTGCCATTAACACACCACCCTCTGAATTCTGACAATGCCATTTCCCCAGCTGAAAGGCCCTTCCCTATTCCTCCCCAGGCAATCATTCAGGACCACTTGAGCCACAAGGAAGGGGAAAAATGCTTCCCTGGGAAACACTGTTTTAGAGACATGGCATCAAAGACTCCTTGATAAACCTATTTAGAAACAAAATCACTTTCTACATAGCAAACTCCTCCTTTAAAATCTAGTTTAGTTATTAACCTTTCCCTATTCTCATTCTTACAGAATCAGTTGTGCTTTCACTTGAGTTTCCTCAGCATTTAATCCCAACCTCTATTCTACCACATCAACAGCTTGTTATAGGGCTGTCTAATCATCTTTATATATTCCTAGCATTATCACAGTGGTCCGAGCACACAGCCATCTATACCCTTACTGAATTTAACTAATATATGCTCTCTTCTACTATCAAATAACAAAGTTAAAGTGCATGTAAAATATACAGGTAGGTTTTGCTTTGTTTTAATCTTTCTCCCTCTGTCCACTCCCACTCCAATCTTACTTTTTGCATTCACACTTGACCTTATTACTTGAGTTTTCCATCTTCGATCCTAATATGCATCAATTGATAAAGCTTGACCAAACATTGGAAGCCTTTTCTAAGGCAGAAGAAAAAGAAATTGTTTTACCTGCTTAATTTTTTTAATTGTTATTATAAAAATTTCAAGCCATTAGCAAAAGAAAAGAGAAAATTACAATGAATGTCTTCATCCAACAATTACCAACTCATACCACTCTTGTTTCACATATATTCCTACTTCCCATTGCCAGGTTATTTTGAAGCAAAGTATGGATGTCAAATTATTTCACCCATTAATAGTTCTATATGGCTATCTAGATATTAAAAACGTTAAAAAAACATAACCACAATATCACTAATCTTTCCTAAAAGGAAAAAAAGCAGTAATTTCTTAATACCATCCAATATTCAGTCAGTTTTTATACCTTTAAAAATCTTAAGTTAACTGCCTCATGGAAGGAAGGCAGATAAAGATCTGTTCATTTTTCACCAAGGAGTCACGGCCACAGACATAGCAGCTTAGTTAGTTATAATATTTGCACAGCATATTAGCTGACAATAAGAAATTAACACAATAGTATTGATTTTATTACCATCTGACAGAATGAGAAGCAACAAAGAGTAGAAGTAAGTTTGCTGGGTCCTGCTCAAAGACATTTTTCAAAGCAGCCCAGAGGGGTGGCGTTCTAACCTACCCTTCAGCTGAAATCACAATCAAGGGCTGATTATAAGACAAAAATATGGTAGTCTTACAGATTTTTGTGCTAAACACCCAATCTCACCTCTTTATTATGTAATTATTAATTGATTACTGGAAAGTAAAGCTAATAAAGAAGTGCTAAGACTCTTCCCCTTAGGAGTACAATAATGATTCTGAATTATGCAATATTTTCAAAAACGGGTAAAATATCTTATTTGCAATTTAAATACTTTATAATCCTCACGTTTCTATTTCACGATGGAGTGATAACATTTACAATGGATATGCCACACAATAAGGAATTAATACAAATGCATTAACTCTTTGAATGCTTCCTCACGTCCTTGATTTGAAGGTGACAATGTTGAATCTATTCATCTCTTGCCTCAAATGATATTTTTAAAATAATTTCATTCCATTAACCATGATTGTTTCTTCCTCTTATGGACTGTATGTTTGTGTCCTACCCTAATCCCCAAATTTATATTTCGAAACCCTGATTCCCAATGCTCTAGTATTTGGAGATGGGGCCTTTGGGAGAGATAATTAGGTCATTAGGTCACAAGGGTGGAAATCTAACACTAGAATTAACGCCCTTAAAAGAAGAGACACAAGAGAACTTGCTGCCTCTCCCTCTCTGCTACGTGAGGATAGGTTACGAGACAAGAATGGCCATCAATCAGCCAGGAAGTGAGCCTGTGCTAGAACCAGACCAGATTGGCCCCAGTGATCTTGGACTTCCAACCTTTAGAACCATCAGAAGTGTGTGTGTTGTCTCAGCTCCCTAATCTATGGCAATTTGTTACAGCCACCCAAATGAAAAAGACAATAACACATAAAGATATCCACAATAACCAATGGGGTTATTTTAATATTCTCCTCTTCGGCCTTTTGTGGTGGCACCAAATTGACACACCTTAAAACACAGCTTTTCCAGTAGGAGAATTAGTAAATCAACAGTTAAATAGAAATAAAAATAATACTGAGTGATCCTAGAAAAGGAGAGCTAGAATTGGAACCCATTCAGTTCTTTGCTGTTTAACTAGTTTTATGATTTAAGCAAATCCCTTTCCTAGATCTAACTCTTTCCCTGCAAACAATTGAGAGCATTGGATTAGATCATTTTAAGGGCCCTTTCAGCTAAACAGTTCTTTCTAAATATTACCAGAAGATAATAACCTATCAGAAGAGTTATTAGAATATCATCTTAAAGCATAGTTGGTACTAACCAAAACGAGAATCAAGTTGGCTCCCACACAGCGCTAGAACTCTTATCTATTCCTCTAATTTTTACATTGGAATAAGAGTTTTCATAGAGAATTTTGGTTTCTGTGACTTGTCAAATGACAAACAGTACAAAAACTTATTGACATAAGCTCCAGATAGGAAGCAGGAAAAAAAAAAAATCAATACACTTTAAATGCCAAGCCTTTTAAATCGATCACTGTATTAGTTTATCTCAGACAGCAAAATGACTGACTTCGGATACCGAGATTTCCAACTGAGCAGAACATTTTTCCTGATTCTTATACGAAGTGATTGTTTTTTGTTTGTTATTTCTTTTACATGCAGAAGATTTTAATAAGGAAAAATGCAATTCCTAACTCCAGTGTAAGTCATTGAATAAAGACGGCCATGGTGACTTGAATTATACTTACAAGTACACAGGCTCAAAGAGATAGAGTTTATACCCAATTAGATGGGAGGAGAGAGGAAAGTACGGTAGTAGAAAAATGTTCACAGAGAGATCAGCCCTGTTAAATGAATGACAAAGCAAAGATAGCAACGCATTCCAAAGAAAGGGGGCGGTGTAGGGAAAACAAGATAGAAGAGAGAAACGCAGATAGACAGACTGGACCTACTTTCCATTGAACCTTCATTTCATGTTCACAACCAGCTGGGTAGTAACATAATTTTCCAGAGGTGGAAACTGAGGTACAGATAGGTTAATTACTAAATTGTCCAAGATTATACACTCAATTTCTAACTAGCCTAAAGTTACACATGTAATAAATAAAAACCAGCTTTCAAACCCTAGTCTGAATTACTTCAAAGTCATATTACACTGACATATTTATTTATTCAAAAGGCATTTATTAAGCACTTTCTGGATCAAAGACTACAGTGAAAACCAGTGATGTTATAGTCACTATCTCCATGGAACCTGCGGGGCTGTTGGGCTGGCTGGGGAAGACATGGCAAGTTGATGTGCAGTGATTTTAACCTGCCGTTTACTTCCTGGGCTGGTGTGTGCTCCGTGGGGACCACTGTGAATTTATTCTCCTAAGAATGGATTAAACTGCTGGCTAATATTGTTTTTTGTGAAGAACAGTATAGAAAACCCGCCCTTCAAACTGAGAGGGAACTGGGACACCAAAAATGTCACTTCGACAAGTCTAGATTAATGAGTTAGATGAGATCACTTCAGTTACTTATTAGGAGGTTAGATGAGTTTATCAGAGGTGACTTACTGAGGTTGAGTCTCTCAGAGGTGACATACTAGGGGGTCAGATGAGTCTATGAGAGGTGACTTACTAGGGTGTTTGTTGCTGGCAGCACAGAAATTTCTTCCTCAGCAGCTCTTTCACATGCAACATCCACATTTGCCCACCTGTGTGTTGCTTTAACCTTTTTTTCCAATGAGTAATGCTAAGGTTTTACTTGTATCTTTGCTTGTTCACAGTAAAATAAATCATACATGTGTGGAACCATCATCATATTGCTGCCAGGCAACCCACGTTATGATAATGATACTGAGGATTTTAGGCTTACCTTGAGCTATAGGCTGTGACACCCTAGGACAGCCAAAGCTATCAGGGCCACACTGGCCATTCTGTGGCAACAAAGTGCTGAGGCACCTTTCCTGGGCCCAGTAGTTATACTGATGCTGTTGCAGGAAGACAAGGCCCAACGGAGAGAAAGAGCACCCAAACACCATGTTTATAAGAGGAAGGGCTTTATTTACCAGCCTGGAGCTTATGGCATAGAAGAATTCCAAATGGCTGTGCCCCCCAACTGGCTTGGTCTTTCCCTTTTTATCAATAGTCAAAAAGTTCCAACCCATAGGTACCCTTCTCACTGTCCAATTTGAATCAAGCGGGAGTTACTATTCCAGCCCCTACAGAACTACAGGATTTCACAGAACTTGGAGTTCTAGGAAGTTAGACTTACAAATTCCCAAGAGCTGAGTCACCATGGAGAGGATCCCGCAGGTGTATCCTTGAGGTCTCCTTGAGAAGACCCATTCTCCTAGACCTCACCCTTCTCAGGTATCCTCTCTCACTGCCTACCTACTCTACCTTACAACCATTTTGCTGAGCACTCCAGGATAGCAGTATTTCTGTTATGTGGTGGGGAACTTGCATTTTTCCCTCACTCATTCTTCACTGAATGTGATTTGCAACAATGATTATTCTGCTGCAAATGGCAGCCAGTACAGAGCAGTTTGCAAAAAACAGCTAAGAGAAGCTCCTATCTTGAAGAAGCTCCCACTGTCCCAGAAGGAAGGCCCAGACTCAATCATCCCATTCCCGAAGTTTCCCTCATGAACCTTGGGTACTTGGGTGTTTGCTTAGGAAGAGCAGGGTCCCTGTCTGTTCCCCTTCCCTTTCCCAGAGGGAGTTATGGTGCTCTGGAAAGGCATGAGTGCTCTGCTGCCCTTGCTTGTTAAAGATCTTAGAAGCAACAACCCCGCCTCATAGCTTTCTTCTCCTTGACCTTTTCTTTGTAACAATGCATTCCCCTCATTCCTCGTTTTCATTCTTCTTGATGTGCTATCATGTGAAGCAAACTGCCCTTAAACTCAGGGCTTCAAAAGTGATGATCTCTTTTGTTTTCTGGCATTGCAAAACTTACCCATCTTCTCCATCATGATGGAGCCTTCTTAATACACACAGAAATTAGCTTACGTGCAGGACAACTATGCCGTGAGCCGTTTTTCTAGGCTTGAAGCAAAGCTTGTCCATCGGCTTTGAACTCTGAGTGGAAAGAATATCTAGGCTTTGAGAGCTAGTGATAATATATGGAGGTGTTTCCAATTTTAGATGACCATTAAGGGAAGGGTTGATTTCTATAGAAATTTCTGCTACAGTGCAGTTATTATTTGACTAGAAACACGTTATCTCATATTATCTTTAGTTTAGAAGAAGAAATACCTTACGAGAGATGTTAGGCAAAGACAACCTAAACTAAGTATTTAATAAAACACATACGTTGTTAATCTGTCTTTATGGCAAAGATCTTATTGTTCATGTCTTTGTGTTCTAGTTTTTAGAGTGATGGGAGAGGCACTTATACACATAGTGCTGGTAACAGGAATATAGGTGGCCTGCAGCCTAACAAAAGAATCCATTCAAATTTGCCCATTTACTCTGCTGGAGGAAATTTAGGTCACTTTTTAAAATTCTACATACACCTGTTTCTTCCTAATTGATTAATATACATTGAAAAAGGTTGATGCATTTTGATTTCCAAAATTGCACTGGACCTACATAAAATCAAAGTCACAAACACCCTTAGCAACTGCCTAAAAAAGTCTTGGAGATTATTAGCTTTAAATGTTGCAAAGCTCTGTTTATTTGGCTTCTAATTTTGAATCCATCCCAAACGACAAATTAAGAGCTATCAAACACTGGCTTAGTTTGAGTCCCTCTCAGAAGTCTATCCTTTTATCAAAATAAAATGGGACCCAACTGCTCAGAGACATAAGGTTTGCTTTATCTCAAACAAACATAGCTAGAATACGAGAAATGAAAAAGAAGCAACGTTTTCTGGAAAGGCTTAGCATTTTATTACCAGCAAGCATACTTGCTTTGGAAAACCTTTCAACTGAACAATGGTTTGCATTATCCTCAGCCTTCAGTTTTCCTCCAAATCCTCTTTTGCAGGCATTTCTTAGCTCTCTCAACACTGCTTGACAGTTATGTTATTTTAGTCTGATTTTCTGCAATTTTACTCCTCTGCTGTCTGGATGATTTTATTATTTGCCATATTCTCTCTTTCAGATTGGGAGTTTTATTCGGGTTTTGGCTTGCCAGGGTTTTGGCAAGCTACTGCTATAAAATACAAAAGATTTGGAAGCGCTGCAGATGGCGAGTGTGGTGTTGTGTGCTTTCATTCACGATGCGCTTCCGTCTTTCTTATAACAAGGGGGAAAACTGCCAGCTCTTATTTCCTGTGTCTGTTTCTGACATATTTAAGCAAGATTGTGGTAGAGTCTTGCAGGGCTGAAGGTTTTTTTTAGTTTGGATAGGCTCTGGTGGTTGGAATTTAAAAGAAAGAGGTTCTATTGATACTTAGTGTTAATCTTCTTACATTTTTTTCTATCTTGGTATGTTTTTAATGACTCCATTTACCGTTGAAGTCATCATCTCCTTCCTTTCAAAAGAGTAAAATGATTACCTAATATTTTCTTTTGGTTTTTATTGTTTGTTTGTTTTTCCCTGAGCCAGTACTCATGATGAAAATGAAAATTTTTTTTTTTTTTTGAAAGAACATCTTGCCAAGCATTACCATTAAAATAATAAGATCTACTTTTTCAATTGAAATTTAATAAACTTCTTTCTGGAAATGGCTCCTGGAAAAGAGAAACATTCATTTCAGTTAGTTAGATCCAAGAGCGTAAACTTAGATAAACTATTACTTTTCAGAGAAAGACAGAACAATTTCACAACACTGTGGGTTAGATATTTATGACACTCTAGTAAACCAAAGGTGTTAAAAATGCAATCTTAGGCAAAAAGCAAAATAGTGTTTGACATTGTTATATACATACTTTCATCATGTAACTATTGCAGTGTAAGAACTAAAAATAATTGTCTTCCCTGGACCTCGGTTTCCCTTGACTATGCTCTTTTTCTCCCAAAGGCAGATGCATTGGGGAAAACAGAATGCTAATTAATTTCTGTATAACCTAAGTATATAAAATATATAAGAGTATATAGGAGTATATAAGCATCAGCGCAGAAAAAAAGACCTTCACAAACATACCTTTATTAATATAAATTAATATGTTGTATCAACGTAAGTTTTATTCTCTGGCATACTATGTACCGCATATTGATTTATGGCTACTATAGAAAGATACACAATTTTGCTTCTGGTCACACATAAATAATACAACAAATAAGCAACCAGTCTGATTCTAATCTTCTCTACAGCCCTAAATATCATGCCTGCTCTCAACAGGAATCTGAACCAGTGGGAATTCTAAATGCACAATTAATGGGGTCCTAACCATAGAAAATAAAAAGAAGGATTCTAATGTCCCAGGAGATCTCCAGTATCTCTCCCAGAACTTGGGCGAGGCAGTTCTCTACTACAGAAGACTCTGTCTTCACAAGACATTTGTTTCCTGATCCTGTCTACAAAATGCCAATAGCGCCTTTTTCCCCAGTTAAAAGGTCAGACAAAAAACACCCACACTACTCCCAGACACTCCATGGATGGCGAGATTCTGCCCCCACTTGAGAAGCACTGCACATCAACACTGGCTCACAGGTTCTTCAAACCTAGGACCCAAAGTGACAAAGACAGTTCTGTTGCACTTTAAAGAAAGGAGTCCAACTACTGGGTTTGCACGTGTTTTAAACAGATTGTTTTCTGTTGTGTAGGCTGGCCTTTTGCATTGTTAAATGTTGCAGTCATTTACCTTGATCAAAATAATAAAGCAAACATGTACACACAAATGTATGGGAAAGAAAATAAAGCAAAGATCAGTATTTCCTATGATTCGAATGTTTTCACTGATTTTGTCCCCTTCTATTTAATTGTACATACAGCCAAACTGAAATTGAAATAAGGAGGCTACAATACAAAGGCTAAAATATATCTGACCCTGAGATTACTTTAAATTAGAATTTATGAGTAGAGATCTAATTATCTTATCAGGGTAAATATGTTATCTATCACACTCAAGTGAAAATATTATCTAATCAATTGGATAGAAAAAAATGATTGTTTATAATGTAATAAAGATAGGTTTCTCAAAGGATGTATATTTTTTAGTAGAAACTTACCATGGCAGACCTTATTTAGCTCTCCATTAATCAATATACCTATTCCAAGTCAGCCCAGTTTAAACCAAGGTTAGCCCAGTCATTATTAAAACTAAGTATATTTCTCTACAATATCACATTTTATTAAGTAGTTTAATTAATTTTTTTGCAGGACATTCATAAGAGACACAAAAATAGACTTGAAGAAATGAAAATATGTTCCATGTTCCTGGATGAAAAGGCATAGCATTCTAAGGATGTTAATTTAGATTAAATTTGATACAATCCCAAAAAAATACTATAATAATTTTTTCTAGAGTTATACAAGTTAATTTTAAAGTTCATAGGGAAAATAACCAAGCAATAATATTTAGAGAGATGCAGCAAAGTAAGGGCTATTACTTGATTCAGATATTAAAATATATTATAAAGTCTTTATAACTAAAGTATCTGGTATTGTAACATGAACAATCACACATTCTAGCAAAACAGGGTAGAAAATCCATAAGGATCCCATGTAGTGCATAGTGGAATTTAGGATATAATAAACACAGCATCACAAATCAGTACTGAGTAAGGTGTATAGTCATAGGGAATAGTATAATTTTAGATCATTCTTCACACCATATATCAGGATAAATTTCAAATGCATCAAAGGTTGAAATATAAAAAAATACAACTATATATGTGCTAGAAAAAAAATGAGTAAATTCTCTTATATTAATCAGAGTGGGGGACAGTCTCCTAATTATTATTCAATATCAAGAGGCAGTAAAAGGAAGGACTGATAAATTCGTGTACATTTTTAAAAGTTGTACAGCAAACACACTTACATACAGAGGATCAGTAAAAAGACAAATAATTAACCAGGAAAGAAATTATCACTAATACAGCCCAGATAAAAGGTTCATTCCCTAAAGAATACAAAGAGAATTTTATATTTGAGAACAAAAAGAAACATTACCCTATGAAAAGTTTGCAAAGCAAAATAAAGAATATATAAAGACCTCCACCCTCACTCATAACAACAAAAGCAAATTAAGCCTATTCTCAAATACCATTTCTGCCCTATGCAATCACCAAACATCTAAAATTTGACAGCATATACTATCTTTAGCCTGTGAGGAATCAGTTACTTTCATTCACTGTTGATGAGAATGCAAAATGATACAACCCAAGGAACTTTGATATCCAGTAAAATGGCAGATACAATTACCCTTTATCTCAGCAATCATTCATAAATACACTGGCAATAACATACAATTCCACATACAAAAACTGTTCATTGTTAATAGTGTTTGTAATAAGACAATACTGGGATAAACCAATGTCTATCATTGCTTCCGTGAAATTTAATGGAGTTCTCTAGCTATAAAAATGACTGAGAACAATCTCCCTCTACTGTCATATACTGATCACCAATATAAATTGTTAGGTTAAAAAAAGGCACAAAAAATTTTTAAAACATATTGCTAGGTTGTGAAATAGGAACTGTCCAACTATGAATCGATGGTTTAGTTCATTATATCTCAAATAAGAAGGGTGTTAATCAAAGTATGCACCTAAACTATGGACACAGTTTTATCATCTGAATGGTAGCTTAGTTATACCACTAGTGAAGAAGCCTGGAGAGCAAGTGACAATGAAATCACAAATATTTTTCCTAATGAGAAGTGGTCCAAAACCTGGAAGAGGTGGTCCTCAGTTGGTGCAAGGTCTGGTGAACACAGTGGAGAACAGAGCATTTCTGAGTCCAGCCTCTATATTTTGAGCAGTATTTCTTCTGCAACATATGAAGCATTGTCTTGCAAGAGGATTAGCCTGTCTTATTTACCAATCTCAGCTGCTTAATCACAAGCATCCTCATCATTTTGTCCAACTGATTGTAGTAGACAATGGCTGTAACCAATTGACCAGATTTCATGATGTTGTAATGGATCATCCCAGCACTGGACCACCAAACAGACACCATTAGCTTTTTCTGATGAATATTCAGTTTGGGAATTTGTTTCAGCACTTCATCTGTATCCAACCATTGTGCCAAACACATGTGCTCATCAAAACAAATCCACTTCATTACACATGAAAATACAGTGTAGAAATAGTTCCACTTTATGTCATTATAGCAAAGAAAGACAAGCTTCCAGACCCTCTTCTGATGCTCATTTAATTCATGCAGAACCTATCCTTCTGGCTTCTTTACATTGCTGATTTGTTTCAAATGGTCCAATATTATTGGAAAAGTAACATCAAACCTTGCTGCAAATTCACACGAAGGTTTAGGTGGATTCACTTCCAATACAACTTTAAGCTCATCATTACCCACCTTGGTCTCAGCTCTCCCACATGGCTCGGTTTCAACATTTAAATCACCAGAACGGAACTTCCCAAACCATGGGTGTACGATGCATTCATTAGCCACATTCTTCTCAAAAACTTCACTGATATTTCAAGCCGTCTGCACTGCATTGGTTCCACAAGGTGACTCATGTTTTAAGATAACACGAATTTTTTATTCATCTATGGTTTCACAAATTTGAAAGAAAATCACAAGCCAAAACATGTTTTTGAAAGAATGAGGATGCACTTCCACAATAAAAATAAAATGAGAAGTGTCAAAGTGAAATACAAAAAGTATCAGCTGTCAAACTTAATACTTAAGGAAATTATAACTTATTTATATAAAAAAGAGAGAGAGAAATATGTCTATATGTATAAGCATAAATACCCATGTATTTATATATACTCTGTGTGTGTGTGTGTGAGTGTACATATGGGTATTACAGAAAACAAAAAGATAAACCCCAAATTAGCAAAATGTTACCTATTAGAGGAGGCAGTTTTAGAGAAGTTAAATTTCTATTTTGAGTTTTGGTTTTGGAACCTTGTAAATGGTTTATATGTCAAACAATCACGAGTAAAGATAAATCATGATAAGCATGCTTATACAGGGTGGCCATAAAGCTCATGTGCAAGTTTAATTAGTGTGCAATTTAAAATTGCACACGAACTTTATCACCACCCTATATCCCTATATTCAAAAAATAACTGAAGTCAATGAATCTAACGGTATATTATTATAAGTTGGTGACATAACTAAATAAAAATAATTATGTTGAAGGATTAAAAAACCAATATTTTCATTATAAAGTCTTTGTGGGATATACCTTAAGGACAAAAAAAATCTTAAATTATACTCAGTGGTTTTATTATTAGCAGAAACTCTGGCACTGTTATTTTGAAGCTATTATGAGTACACCGCAAATATAAAAGCCAAGTAATTATGTTAACACCACTAGGAATCAAAATTTTCAGATTAAAGGAAAAAGATCTGAATATAAATTTAAAACTTTAAGTAAGTACCCTGTAATCTGAGATTTAACTATTCAATATCCCTATAAACTCAAAAAATAGTTTCTCCATATAAATATGTATGATTTTTCAAGTTTTCTGAATAAATTGATCTAAAAGAAATGATTAATTCAGTGACATTAATAACCATAGAATCCTCATTTAAGAATCAAACTGGGGTGGCACCTGTGGCTCAAAGGAGTGGGGCACCGGCCCCATATACCAGAGGTTCAAACCCAGCCATGGCAAAAAAAAAAAAAAAAAAAAAAAAAAAGGACTCATTGTTCCTGATAAAAAGAATCAAACTGTCATATTCTCTAAAAGAACAAAGGTTATGTGGAGAAATATGTAATTCCAGGTCCTAGGGTATTCAAAATGAGCCTGCCACTTCTTGTACCCAAAAAAAAAAAGAGGAAGGGAGATTTCAAAGACTGTTAGAGGTGCATTTTAAGGAAAAAAAGATACAAGAGCAAACAAGTTCCAATGGGTCAAAAATAGAGTAATTCAAACAATAGAAAGAATAACATTTGCAAATAATATGACAGCAAAAATTTCCTTAAAAATCATTGGTCAACTTTGAGGTTGCTAAAATACCAACTCACCATTCTGCAAATTAATGGATAAACAAATCTTTCTTCCACCATTATTACAAAAACTGTATTTGGAAGTAACAGTATTGTTTAAAGGAAAGTTACCTTTTATAGAAGAATATCAGCAGAAGGTATGAGAAGACTATGTCATAATACTTGACCTCTAAGGGAAAATGATTTGGGCAATTATTAGGTGAGAGGCTCTGAGGAACCCTGTGACAGACATGTGGGGCCAACAACTGTAAAGTCACATGACTAAAAATGGGCTTTCTCCTGATGTGATGCACCTCTAGGAGTATTTTTTGAAGGTTTGTTGTTTGTTTGTTTGTTTGGCTTTAAAAGGAAAAGGTAGTGAATCAGAATCAAATCAAAACCTCGGATGGAAACTTTACAGGCAATATAAAGAATAGACAGATTAGATAAAGGAGTAGATACCACAGCAACCAGCCAAATCCAGAATGTGAAGAATTCCTCCTGACCTATTTTATTCTTCAACTAATGAACATAAAGGGAGCAAAGAGAAGGGAAACTGCTACTGAAAAAAAGAAACCTACAAATATTAACCAAGTGCAAGGTGTGTACCTGATTCAGATTTTAATTTAAATAACTATAAAGACATTTTGGTACTTGATATAAGTTGTGATAATAGAAAGGTATATGTATATTTAAAAAGTCATTAGGTATTATAAATAAATTATGTCACAGCTAAGGATACAATCTACAAAGCAAATAGACAACCTTTAAAATAGAAGAGAATCTACATGTTACGAATCTGACAAGAGCTAATAATTGGACTCTACAACGGGTTCAAGAAAATCAACAAGAAAGGAGCAAACATCCCCATTAATCATTGGGCAAGAGATAGGAACAGAACCTCCTTCCAAGAAGACAGATGAATAGCCAACAAACACACGAAAAAATGCTCATCATTCCTAAGAAACAGAGAAATGCAAATCAAAACCACCTTAAGATATCACCTAACCCCAGTGAGAATAGCCCACATCACAAAGTCCCAAAGCTACAGATACTTGTATGGTTGTGGAGAGAAGGGAACCTTTACTTGCTGTTGGTGGGATTGCAAACTAGTACTGCCTTTTTGGAAAGAAGTATGGAGAATTCTCAAAGAGCTAAAATTAAACCTCCCATTTGATCCTATAATGCCAATACTGGGTATCTACCCAGAAGAAATCATCTTGTCATAAAGACATTTGCACTAGAATATTTATCATAGTTCAATCCACAACTGCAAAGATGTGGAAACCACCCAAGTGCCCATGAAGGGATTAATAAACTGTGGTGTATGTGTACCATGGAATACTATTCAGCCATAAAAAAGATGGAGAGTTTACATCTTTTGTATTTACCTGGATGGAGTTGAAGGACATTCTTCTTAGTAACTTATCACAAGAATAAGAAAACTAGTATCCAAAGTACTGACTACTAATTTGAAACTAGTAGATGAACAATTACAAACTCACACAAGAGAAAAAGACAATTAATTCAAGAAGGGGGGTAAGGTGAGAAAGTGATTTGGGTAAGCTTCCCCCTGCTGGGTACAATGTCAGGGGATAGGGCACTCCTCCTGGGTGAAGGACTCAACTACAACTCAGACTAACTCAAAAACACAAACAATGTAGCCTAATTGTACCCTTATGATAATCTAAAATTAAAAAAAAAAAAAAAGAAAAGAAATTCTGAAGTTATGGTTTTGGGGATTTGTTTTTATAAATATTTTAGAGAAATGGGGAAGACAGTGAAATAAAATTGCAAAATTTTGACGATGTTGAGGCTGCATAATGGGTATGTGGGAGTTTATTGTATGGTTTACTACTTTTGTTTGAAAAACATCATGATAAAATTTTTTTTATCTAGTGATTCCAGTAATTTCTATTTTATATAATCACTAGTTACTGCTCCCTGTGCAAGCATTACATGAACTATATCTGTGTGCACAAGATCATGTCACATAAATTGCTATTGGTCCTTTTTTAAGTAACATTTATTCTTTTATCAGACCTGGTATGTTTATAGACAGAACTTCAACATATTCTGCTTTGTATGCTTTCTTAATACATTAAATAATACTATATATGTATTTTCTATATTTTCTTTGCAGTGAAAATGAATGAAACACAATCATGTTTGAGAAGGACCTCTGATCTTATTTGGTATTTGATCCCAACAGTTCCCAAGCTGGATCCTAGGCCTTTACAAGACCACAGAGAAAATCCTGCCAGCCATGAAAAAAATTCTACATGTAGCCTATATAATGTTTTATACATATAAGTAGCATTATATTAAGACTTTGTGGAGGTGTTATATGGCTAATTAAATAAAATCTCAATTAATAAATATTTAAATATGAGGACTCTTCTTAGCTAAGGTTATGCTTTTTTTTTTTTTTTTTACATTAAAATGTCTTAATTCTTGGCAATAGTGAGCACCTCTGACAACTTAGTTCTATTAAACTCTATTCAGTGTTTAATTTTCCGCAGGAGTGATTTTTTTGTTTGTTTGTTTCTTTGAGGAGAGTAATCTCCAAAGAGTCCCTATTAAGAGAAGAAAAAAAAATATTTTTTGAGGATTCACCATAAATGGTCCTTCATCATCCTCTGAGATTAGCTTCTCCCTATAAATGTCAATAGACCCAGAAACCCCACACTAGTCCTCGTAAGTGGAATAACCTGAGAATGGAGCCCCCTACGTTTGTGTGAACATAGTGACTCTTAGGCCCTGGCAACCTTTTCTCCCTAATACAATAAAATGCAAAAACACTATCCTTTTCATATTGTTAGGATAATTTCATAAATGTTAGGATAATTTGGAATGTGTAACCCAAGACAGACACAGTAGAGCTCATACCAACAGAGAAGATTGAACAGAATTGTGCTCCTTGTAGCATAAACTGAATCCCTACTGGACTTTACATAAATCTGTTCTACAGAGTGACTGTAGAATATCTTAGGAACAAGACTGAGTGATGGGAATATGTGGGAGCCCAGCAGCCTCCACTTGTTGATGAGTAGCTACATATTTATGATTATCTATGATTCAGACTAGATATAACCCTGATTATTTTTCTAGATGCATCTTAACTATTTTGTCAATATGCACAATGAATGGTCTATACTGTCCTTAAGACCAAGATACTTAAAGATTTTTTTTTAACTTAGATATTTGAAATATTCTTTCAAATATTTTCCTTTTCTTAAGATGAACATTTTCAAGTATAACTATAAAGGTACAAAGGCAGAAAGCTTTACCAAATAAAATGCTAGATTCTTATTCTTGTTACTTCGTCTTTTATGAACTGTTAAATAAAACACCCTGGGTGGGGGTGACATGTGCATAATGTTAGAAATTATAAAAATACTTAAAGGAAGTGCAGGGAAAACTCTTGAAGGAATCGGCCTGGGTGAATATTTTATGAGGAGGACCTCCCAGGCAATTGAAGCAGTATCCAAAATACACTACTGGGACCTGATCAAACTAAAAAGCTTCTGCACAGCCAAGAATATAGTCAGTAAAGCAAGCAGATAGCCCTCAGAAAGGGAGAAAATTTTTGCAGGTTGTACCTCCGATAAAGGTCTAATAACCAGAATCCACAGAGAACTCAGACTTATTAGGAAGAAAAGAACACGTAACCCCATTTCAGGGTGGGCAAGGTACCTAAAGAGAAACTTCTCTAAAGAAGACAGATGCAAAATCTACAAACACATGAAAAAAAGCTCATCATCCTTAATCATCAGAGAAATGCAAACCAAAGCTACTTTGAACTATCACCTAACCCCAGTAAGAGTAGCCCACATAACAAAATCCCAAAACCAGAAATGTTCACATGGATGTGGAGGAAATTCCCACTGCTGGTGGGAATGCCCACTAATACATTCCTTCTGAAAGGATGTTTGGAGAATAGTTAGAGTCTAAGAATAGACCTGCCATTCCATTCTATAATTCCTTTATTTGGGTTATATCCAAAAGACCAAAAATCACAATATAACAAGGACATATGTACCAGAATGTTTATTGCAGCCCAATTTATAATTGGTAAGTCATGGAAGAATCCTAAGTGCCCATCAACCCACAAATGGACTAGCAAATTGTGGTACATGTATACCATGGAATACTATGCAGCCTTAAAGAAAGATGGAGACTTTACCTCTTTCATGTTTACATAGATGGAGCTGGAACATATTCCTCTTAGCAAATTATCCCAGGAATGGAAGAAAAAGTATCCAATGTACTCAGCCCTACTATGAAGCTAAATTACAGCTTTCACATGAAGTCTATAACCCAACTATAGCACAAGACTATGGGGAAAGGGCCAAGGAAGGGGAAGGGAGGGAGGAGGTTTTGGTGGATGGAGGGTAATGGGTGGGGCCACATCTATGGTGCATCTTAGAATGGGTACAGGCGATTGCACTAATGTACACAGCTATGATTTAACAATAAATATAATAATAATAAAAAAAAGAAAAAGAAATGTTCCGTCTATGCCTATTTTTTTTTAAGTGTTCTGATCAAGAAAGTATGCTGGATATTGTCAAAAGCTTTTTCTGCATCAATTGAGAGAATCATATGGTCTTTGTTTTTTTATTTGTTTTTGTGATGTATTATATTTATGTTTTTACATATATTAAACCATTCTTGGAACCCTTGGGACCCACCTGGTTGTAGTGTATAATTTGTTTGATGTGTTGTTGGATTCTGTTTGCTAGGATCTTATTGAATATTTTTGCATCAATATACATTAAAGATATTGGTTTATAATTTTCTTTTCTTGTTGGGTCTTTTCCTGGTTTGGGTATCAGGGTGATATTTGCTTCATAGAATGAGTCTTGAAGTATTCCTCCTTTTTCTATGTTTTTGAAAAAGTTAAGTAATATACATACTAGTTCCTCTGTAAAGGTTTGGTAGAATTCTGATGTGAAGCCATCTGGTTCTAGACTTTTCTTTTTGGAGAGATTTCTTATAGTTTATGGTATGTGAGAGCTTGTTATAGGCTTGTTCAACATTTCCATTTCTTTCTGGCTATGTTTGGGAGGGTGACATGTTTCCAAATTTTGATCTATTTCCTTCAGATTTTCATACTTCTGAGAGTAGAGTTTTATGTAGTATTCATTAAGGATTTGCGGAATTTCTGTGGAGTCCATTGTTATTTGGCCTTTATCATTTCACATTGATGAAATTAGGGATTTTACTCTTCTACCTCTGGTTAGGTTGGCCAATGCTTTATCTATTTTATTGACATTTACAAAAAACCAACTCTTTGACTGGTTGACCTGTTTTATGATTCTTTTCTTTTCAATTTCATTAAGTTCTGCTCTAATTTTAGTTATTTCTTTTCTTCTGCTGGGCTTACGGTTGGAAAATTCTTCCTTTTCCAGTTGCTTGAGATGACCCATTAAGTTATTGACTTCCTGTCTTTCCGTTCTCTTGAGGAAGGCTTGCAACGCTATAAATTTTCCTCTTAGGACTGCCTTCGCTGTATCCCAGAGGTTCCGATAGCTCGTTTCTTCATTATTGTTTTGTTCCAAAAATGTGGCAATTTCCTTCTTAATCTCATCTGTGACCCAGCTATCATTTAGCATGAGGTTATTTAGTTTCTATGTTTTTGGATGCGTGTGAAGATTCCTGTTGTTACTAAGTTCAACTTTTATTCCATGGTGGTCTGAGAAAATACAAGGAATGATTTCCATTCTATTAAATTTGCTGAGTTTAGACTTATGACCTAAGATGTGATCAATTTTGGAGGATGATCCATGGACTGATGAAAAGAATGTGTATTCAGTTTTGTTAGGATGGAATGTTCTATAGAGGTCTATTAGATGCAAATGTTGAATGGTTAAGGTTCATTCTAAAATTTCTTTGTTTAGCTTCTTTTTTGAGGATCTATCCAACACTGCCAGAGGAGTGTTAAAGTCTCCAACAATTATGGTGCTGGGAGAAATCAAATTGCTCATGTCAGTTAGAGTTTCTCTTATAAATTGAGGTGCATTGTGGTTGGATGCATAGATGTTGATAATTGAAATCTCATCATGTTGAGTGTTGCCCTTAACAAATAAGAAGTGACAATCATTGTTTTTTCTTACTTTGATTGGTTTAAAGCCTATTGTATCTGTGAATAAAATTGCAACACCTGCATTTTTCTGATTTCCATTTCCATTTGAAATATAGATGACAATCCCTTCACCTGGAGTCTATGTTTATCTTTTAAGGTAAGGTGCAATTCTTGAACGCAGCAGATATCTGGCCTGAGTTTTTGTATCCAGTCAGCCAACCTTTGTCTCTTTAGAGGGCAATTTAAGCCATTCACATTGAGAGTATTGATAAATCTGACAGAGTTTTGGGTATTGAGTTTTTCAAAAGTCCAGTGGACATTTTTAATCTTTTCACCACTATGGAAGTTAGAATTTGATCAAAAGTTTCTGAGTGATGTTACTTTGGTGGTGGAGGATTGTGTTGTTCATTATGGAGGATAGGTCTGAGAATTTCCTGAAGAGCTGGTTTAGTTATGGCAAATTTCTTCAACATGTGAATGTCATTAAAGTATTTAATTTCTCCATCATAGATGAAACTCAGTTTAGTTAGATACAGGATCCTGGGTTGAAAGTTATTTTGTTTAAGGAGATTAAAGGTCCGATGACCACCCTCTTCTAGCTTGAAAGGTTTCAGTGGAGAGATCTGCAGTCCTTCTAATGCTCTTCCCCTTGTATGTAATGGTTTTCTTACTTACAGATTTCAGAATTTTCTCCTTCATATTAACTTTAGCGAAATTAATTATAATGTGTCTATGAGAATTTTTATTCGGGTTGAGTCATGCCGGTGTTCTGAAACTGTCTGCTATCTGAATTTCAGAATCTCTGGGCATGTCTGGAAAATTCTCTTTGATTATTTCATGAAGCAAAGCATCTGTATTCTTTGCAGCAACCTCATCACTTTCAGGTATTCCTATAAGGCAAATATTAGACCTCTTTGAATTATCCCAGAGCTCTTTGAGAGAATGACCGTTTTTGTTCTCAACAATTTTTCCTCTTTGAGTGTTTGGGAGCATTCAAAAGCTTTGTCTTCAATATCAGAGATCCTTTCTTCTGCCTGCTCCATTCTGTTACTGAGGGATTCTACTTTATTTTTTAGATCTTTGAAGGCTGCAAATTCTTGCTTTAATGTGTCAAAATCTTTGGTCATTTTGTCTTTAAATCCGTTAAATTCTTGAGACATCTTTTGAATTTCT
The DNA here is from genome assembly GCA_963574355.1 of Loris lydekkerianus. NCBI lineage: Eukaryota > Metazoa > Chordata > Mammalia > Primates > Lorisidae > Loris > Loris lydekkerianus. The sequence continues at coordinate 26,069 of CAUYPK010036625.1, forward strand.
GCTTTAAATTTTAATTTCATCATTTCCTCCATTTTGTTGATCCTATTTGCTATCCAAATTCTGAACTCAATTTCTGTCATCTCAGCCATTTGTTTGGGAATAGGATCTTGTGCTGTGTCTGCTTTATTGCTTCTTGTGGAAGTTGATCTACTCTAATTGTTCATGTTGCCAGAGTTTTTCTGCTGATTCCGCCTCATGATTGTTTTTCACTCTTGGCTAGGTGATCTGGTAAGGTGAGATTGGATTGAGGTTTCCTGGGGTTGTGGTTAACCAGCCCTTTGTTAAGGATCTGGGACTGATGACTGCAGCTTTTTTTCCTTTAGCTTGGCTTCCTTTAGTATTACAGTTTGAGGCTGGGGAAACCTGCTTGGTGTGGTGGGGTTAGGTGGCTCAGTCTTGTATTCAACTGGTTCTTGTCCTATCCTGGTGGATCAGTGACTCCTGTGAAGTTTTAGCTTCCTCAGTCTCTGCAGCGGTTAGGGATCTGGTTTATCTGGTTGTGGGGAAGGGTGGACTGAAAGTTCAGAATGGCAGGGAAAATGTAAGTTCAGTTTTTCTGCCTGGTAAGAGAATGATCAGAGTCACCGCAGGGTCCCTCTGGAGGAAGAAGTCCCCACTTCTTACTGCTCTCACCCTGGGTTGAGACAAGAGGTCCTCAGTTCACTACTTGCCTCTAGAAATCCCATAGGAGCAAACGAAGAGTGAAAGGAAAAGGAAAAAAAGGACCCGCAGCTTTCTTGGGGGAGGGGTCAGGCATTTTTCCTTTTGGTTGAGTTTTGTACCTGGAGATTGTTATCTTGGAATGTAGCTTTCCCAGCAATGGTGACCTGTAGTTATCTCTCTTTCTCTCTGTTGGGCTTCCTGTCTTCAGCTCAGTTGGATACCCTCTGGACATTATCCTTCTCTCTGGACAGGAGCCTATGTCGGAGGCTGCCTCCAGTTGGCCATCTTGCCCCTCCTCTTCCTGTTTTTGATTTTTTAATGCCACTTTATATATTGTTTAAAATGTCATTAATTATTTGCTCTTAATTTACAAAACAGGTGATGTTTGTATATTGATCTTGTATCTAGTGACCTTGGTAAAGCTACATAGTTTTTGTTGTGGGTTTATTTGCATGTGTGCATATATTATATATATTTCTACTTACAGATTTTTATTATTGAGTTTTATACTTCTACAGTGAGGTTTTCAACATAAATGATAGCTTTATTTCTTCCTGTAGTACTTAACTTTTCTTGACTTCTTCGTGAGTCTTTCTGTACTATGTTGAATAGAGTATTGATAATTAATATTCTTGACTAGTTCCTTATTTTGGGATCTAGTTCCTTATTTTGGGATATTTTACAAATGTTTGCTCATTTTTGTTTGTTAGTTAGTTGTTAGTTTTAAGGTTAGTCCTCTTCATCAGCTTAAGGGAATATTTGTTATCATGAATGGGTTCCAAAATTTATCAAATGCTTTTCTACATTTATTGACATAACTATATTATTTGTCTTTTGTATAGTATTTATTTGATGAGTGATTTCTTTCTTCTCTGATTTGTGTTCCTAACCTAAATTGATATAAAATAAGGGTTGTATTGTGATCATCTTTTTGGGAAGGTTTGAAACAATTTATTGATGTCCTATTAATAAGGGATTTGAATCTTATGTTAATAAGAAAATGTAGAGGTTAATGGCCTTTCTCCTTTTATAAAATAATGTTTTTTTTCTTCTTTTAGCACAAGCCCACCTTACTGTTGTGTGGATTTATATTCACTTCGTACTGGGGAGATGGTCAAGTCCATTCAGTTTAAGACACCTATTTATGATCTCCACTGCAACAAACGGTAAACAACTTTTCATGTATTTCTTGTGCAATAACTTAACAAGAAACATGTTCTCCCAGGCATGGAATATCCTACCAATTTCATTGGCTAGCAGACTCATTAAAAAAAATTTTTTTTTCATATAAAATTCTGAATTCTGTCTGGTGAAATACCTCTAGGATTTCTTAATGAATATATTTCAACTTCCCATCTTGATCCATTAGGGAGTTTTGAATTTAGTATAGTGGAACATAATCAGCATTTGTAAAACAAAATGGAAAAGTAAGCAAACTTTTATATATAAAAAACATGGCTTTTTAAAATAGGCATAATATGTATGCCTTATATGTAGTTATTGGTTTATGATGTCAGATATAGTTTTGTGTAGACTTACCCAAACTTTTGAAAAGCATGTTTCTTAACTGTAAAAAAATGCTTTAAAATATTTTTTATTCCTTCCCATTTCACAATGGAGCTATAACGGGGACTATACTGATTTATTTCTTTGAAATTTGTTTTGTATGGTCTGGCCCGGTTATCCTACCACTCTGGGAGGCTGAGGCGGGTGGATTGCCTGAGCTCAGGATTTTGAGACAAGCCTGAGCAAAGTGAGACCCCGTCTCTACTATAAATGGAAAAACTAGCTGGGCGTTGTGTCAGGTACCTGTAGTCCCAGCTACTTGGGAGGCTGAGGCAAGAGGATTGCTTAAGCTGAAAAGTCTGAGGCTGCTATGAGCTATGATGCATGGTACTCTAACCAGGGTAACAGAGTAAGACTCTGTCTCAAAAAAAATTTTTTTTGTTTTGTATAATTGCTGGAAAAAAATTCAGATCTAAGTTCAACTTCTATCTGACCTTTAGTAACAATGACAAATTAACAACAGAACATTGCAGGAGAGAGGAACCATGGGAATCTTCTCTTATTTAGTACTTTCCTTTAACATTGTAGCCAATTGAAGCTGTGGGATGTAAAGTATCAATTTTCCACGTCATAAAAATGCAGACACCTGAAGCAGAAAATGAAATAGTTTATCTCATTTCAATATACTTAAGTGAATTGAGTTAAATAAATTGTGCTTGCAGATCAATAACTGGAACATAGAGAATCATTGATAGTCCATACATAACTACACAAGGGCGAATAGTGCAAGTTGAAATGCAAATTTGAGACCATAGGCACTTGTTCAAGAGCTCTTGCAAGAAGTGACTTGGCAGAAAGTGTAAAAGAAAGGAGAATATGGGGGAATTTATTAATGCAGAAGGGAAATAAATAGGTGAAGCACAGGGTCAGAGAGTCATCAGAGACTTACGTGGTTTAAAGCACTACGGAGTCAACGGGGTCTAGACGAATGTGCAGAAACAGATGTAACCTTGGATATTCCTTCTGGTGATGTGGCAGGCAATTTAAAGGGGATGGTGTCTCCAAACAAAAAAGAAGTAAAAAAGAGAAGGTATAAAGTAAGCTTTGCTCAAACAAGATAACACCACAAACTCAGAAGATTTACCACTTCCCTACCTTAATCCCCTAAAATGTACCATTTCTACCTTTAGCATTTATTCTGTGCCTGCCCCACCATTGTGCAGTCGATCTCTGAACAATGTGAGGGTTAGAGGTGCTACCCCCTGTGCAGTGAAAAATCCACATATAACTTTTGACTCCTTCAAAAACCTAACTAATGGACTGCTTTTTTTTGGAAGCCTTTTTTATCTTTTTGGGAAAACTTTGATAATGCAATCAATCCACTCATAATTTTTATGTTATGTGTATCACATACTGTATTCTTACTATTAAGTAAACTAGAGAAAAATGTTATTAAAAAAGTCATAAGGAAGAGAAACTAGATGTTTTATTCCTTAAGCAGTAGATCATCATCATAAAGATCTTCATCCTCATTGTCTTCACATTGGAGAGGCTGAGGAGGACGAGGAAGAGGAAGAATTGGTCTTGCTGTTTGTGGCAGGCAAATCCATGTCTCAATGGACCTGCACAATTGAAGAAGCACCTGTTACTCAAGGGTCTACTGTATATTTGCTGTGGGAGGGGCAGATACCTTGGCTTTTTAATTCACAATCTTTAGATTGAGAGTAAGTATATTTGAGGAGCTGTATTTAAGGAATTATACCCATGCATCCTCATTTGTACCTGGACCTGATATACATGATGAGACTCATATGGGGATGAGGTTTTGGAGATTTTGAAACAGAGTGTGTATTTTTTTTTTTTTTTTTGGGAAGAATGTCAATAATTTAATAATTTACATAAAATTTAAACAAAGCAACTGTGTGGTTTCAAATGTTCTTAGATTCTATGACACTTTTCCTTACAAATGACAGAATTTAATTTCTTCAATCTTGAATTTGGGCAGGACTTAATGATTTAAACTTGTGAAGACTAGAATAAAGTAGAAATGGTGAGCAACTTGAGAGACAAGGTCATAAAAGGCAACAAGTCTTTCTCTTTGCTTTCTTATTTGGATTAGGTATAGATCTAAGAAGGTGAGTATAATGTTATAGATATCATGTATTATAACATAGTAGGCATAATTTGATTTAAAAATGTGAGGAGAAAAGAAAGGGGAAAACAGTATAGATGGGAGTCAAGTGACAATAGATGATCATGCCAATCCGTAAGAGGGAAAGAAATCTCCCCCCGTGTAAAAGCCAAAAACATTCTATTTCATGGAGGGGAGCTCAGACCAAACTTACCAACATACTGATAAATGTAAGTAGGCTGGGCATAGAGGCTCACACTCTGGGAGGCCAAAGAAGGAGGATTGCTTCAGGTCAGCATTTGGAGACCAGCCTGAGCAATAGAGAGATGCTGACTCTACAGAAAAATAAAAAACTGGTAAGGGCAGTGTGCTCCTGTAGTTTCAGCTACTCTGGAGGCTGAGGCAGGAGGATCACTTGAGCCCAGTAGTTTGAAGCTGTAGTGAGCTATTATGATGCTACTGTACTCTAGCCAGGGCTGAGTGAGACTCAGTATCCAAAAAGAAAGTTAGTTTAAATTACCTATAACAAAAATATTTTTGAATTGACTCAGTAAACAAATGCAAGGATTAATCTCCTTGATGGTTAAACAGTTATTCAGAATTGGGAACACTAAGCATACTTTTATGATTGTACTGAATGAAAATCTTAACAAAGATATAAGATCTTCAGGATAGATTAATAATAGAATTTACACAGTTTGAAGAGCAGAGATTAGAAATTTGGAAAACAATTATCAGAGCATCATCGATCTATTGGAAGGTTTTAGAAGGTTTAAGAAGTATACAGGGGTGGCGAACAAGTTCGACTACGCGCTCGGAGATCGCTCCTCAGAGGTCCCTCCTCAGAAGCAGCATAACAAAATCCAAACTTGGCAAAGAGCCACAGTATACAAAATAATGATAAGAGGCAAAGAGCCGAA
>CAUYPK010036629.1:0-12941 GCA_963574355.1 Loris lydekkerianus
CTACATAGTAAGTGGCCGAGCCAGAATTTGAGCTCCAAGCCCATACTCATGACACAAGTAATAATAATTTACAAACATCTAAGAAAATGCCAGGAAGGCGACGTTAACCAGTGTGATGAAAATGTGTCATACTGTTTATAAAACCAGTGTATGGTGCCCCATGATCGCATTAATGTACACAGCTATGATCTAATACCAATAAAAGAATATATATAAAAAACAAACAAATTCAGTGTTGCTGAGATAAGTAACCACAAGAGAGGCTACCAGGGTAAAGGTTTCCCGTTATCACTCACTTATTCTTCACTACATCACAATATTTTCTCATGCAAAGCTCTTTCTTCTCTGAAGTAGTATAGCTATTTTCTATACCCTTATCACAAAAGCAGTTTCAATTAATAAAATGGAAGCCTTACATTTGCAAATGAAGTAATTCAACCTGATGTCACCAGCAAAACAGGAGCGTCCTGGGACCAAGTGCTACATGATTTAACAAAGTGTTGTAATTAGAAGGGTGTCTTTTAGGAAATTACCCAGAATATGTTCATGAACTGTCAACCACCTCTGCTGTCGCCAGTGCGAATGAAAATTTAACACATATTTAATAATGTGAGTGTGCAAATTTAGAGCGTATTATTTCAACATTTCTAGAAATGAATCATGTGTTATTGATCTACAATGCTTCCTTTTCTTACATCGTCTTATGATTTCATATACTCGTAAGTACTCTTGATTTACTTAAATGATATAATGTACTTCTGAGTATTTTGAAGTTTGAGGAAAAGTTAAAAATGTTAATGTTTACCCCTCTGTGCTCAGTGCATGCCTGTGTGTGTAGCTGTCTTCAGTTTTTCTGAAACTTTCAATTTGTGTTCCTTTAAACTAATCCTATATTTAATAATATCCTGACCCCTGTTCCTCTAGTTATGCTTTTAATAAAATTTAAAGAGAAAATAATGCAAACATTTATGTAAGTCTGTTAACTAATTTCACTTAGGTATGCTATTTTTTATGTGTGCTTCAAAAAGAACACTTTCCCTGAACCAAGGCTGTGGAGGTACAGTTAGGCCACTTCAGAGAGGATGGAAACAGCTGTATGGGGACCTGTCTGGTAGGACCTGTGTGTGTGTGTGTGTGTGTGCATACCTGTGTGAGCTTATACACTTGTGTGAGTGCTGGAGAGTAGTTAAAGTAGTAAAAACAGACTTTATTCAGTCACGACTACAACAGGGGAAAAGAGACTTCAGTAAAGAACTGGACTCAATTCTGAATACAGCATGGACAACTCAGGGTTTATAGCCGCAGAGCCAAGTGGGAATCAGTGGGTAGAAAATTACTTAGAGAAAACCTCAGGGAAGTGGGGAGATGGCCGAGTAAACACATCTCACAGGATCCTTGCTGAGCTGACTTAGGATTTTTGCTAAAACTGAACTCCTCAAGGAGTGCATGAAAGCACAAAAGCCCAAGGACAAAGCCAAGTCAAGACAAGTGCTCTGTGGCACCTGACTAAAATCTGGCCAAAGAAAGAGCCTTTGTCCATATGCCAGGAAGGACAAGCAGCAACTTGAAGCCGTGGATGAATCTTTCCCTCATTTCTCTTCTCTTGGTAAGACACACATGATCATAGGGGTAGGAGTGTTGCCTAAAGAGCTTGAAGTTCTGTCCTGTTGCTAAGAGTATACAACCAACCTCGGGGATGACAGGCATAGTCGGACTCTGGTGTGAAAATTCAACATGCAAGGCAGCAAGCAGCCAGCAGACAGAATAATCAGAGAGCCTGAATTTATACGACTCATTTAAATATTATTTGGCCTAGCCATTTAATTTTCTCAAGGAGATATATATATATATATTTTAAATCTTATCCACACTCTATCTGAAATCTAAAATGCTCCAAAATCTAAAACTTTTTGAGCACCACCATGAAACCTCAAGTAGAAAACTTTGCACTTGACCTTACGTGAAAAAATGCAGAAACAAAACACACGGTGTGTTTAGTGGCCCCAAGAAAGTTCCTGTACACTCTATAATCCAAAATAATCCCATGTAATGAAAACACCGCATCCTGGTGGAGCGTGAAGCCTGCCCTGCCCTGCTGCCCTGCTGTCCAGTAGCTGGTGCCGGTGTTCTGGTGAGGCTACTCTTCTGTGCAGTCACCCTGGACACACTCTTCCATCGCATTCGTGGCACTTCATATTTTTATTGTTAAGTTACTTAGGCATGAGTATGTTTAAGAAAACGATTACTTACCAGTGCCATATAAATTCAGAGTCAAGATTAATGGTGGTGTTAAACAACCAAGATTGCCCACATGTGTGGCTGAGATAGTAACACTTTTGTTTCTTATGAGTCAGAGTATACAAACTTTGTTTCATGTATGAAATAATTAAAAAACGTATATAATTACCTTCAATCTATATGTATAAGGTGTACCCAAAACATAAATTTTGTGTTTAGACTTGGGTCCCATCCCCAAACTATCTCAGTTTATATATATGCAAATATTACAAAGTCCAAAATCTGAAATCTGAAACACTTCTGGTCCCAAGCATTTCAGATAAGGGATGCATAAACTAGATTAACTAAATTTTTTCAAATGAGGAGAAAGTTGCTTCAAAGCAAAATACCAACAGTGAATCCGAGCCATTCCCTATAATACTAGTAAACTGAGTAATTGCTTAGAAAATGCAACTGAAATTGAAAAAAGTTAATACCAGTAATGAAAGTCCCAGAATCCGGATAACCATTACTTAAAAAGTTACTTTGGAAGTATGTTTCTCAGATCCCTGAACAGATGGCACATTTATAGAGTCTCCAAACCTGATGCCAATTTTGTTTTCTTAAGTTTTCTAAAGTAGGGGAAAAAAAAGTTTAAATCAGTTGCTTGTTTTAAAATCGATTAAACAATTTTAAGTTCCGGTAGAACAACAAAAGAACCTTTCCAGCACTTTTAAGCTTTTTTGGTAAGCTCTTTAGAGTGAGGATTCAGAAACATGATATGGTAAAGTCTAGGGTCATGTATCATTAAAATTAAAAACTAGTAAAAATGGGATATTTTTATGCAAGTACTGATAAAAACTGGATATCAATTATCAAGAGTCACTAAAACAAACATTAGCCATTACAACCCAGCTGGAAAAAAGTAGAATATCATTACAATTTTTCCACAGAGGTATCTTAATGTCAATATTAGCATTTACAAATCAAACTAATCAAGGAAGATAATTTTCATTCCAAAAAAAAAAAAAAAGAAGAGTTGCTTTACTAAAGCTTTTGTGCTGATTTCCTTTCCTTTGTATAAATAAGTACTTGTTTCCAGATAATAACACAAACAGTAAAAGGCACTTAAACATCCAAGTTTAGAAGTCGCTATCAATTAAAACCAGTGAAAACACAAAGCAGGAAGTATTTTTCATGCAAGCAGGTAAAACAAAATGATTACTTAGTAATAGAAAACTCCTTTGATATCCCCTTGCTAAATGAAAGTATAGCAAACAGCATTTCTGGTGGAAAACATAATATATATCAAAAGTTTCTAAAATGTTTTTACCTCTTGACCCCATGATTCACCTCTTTTTATCCTAATAAAATATCAAACCAGTATATGCAGATAAATTTTCAATGGTCTTTACCATAGAGTTGTTTTGCAACAGTATTTTTCAGAACAGGGAAATGATTAAATAAATTGCAATACACTTGATCAATGCAGTTCTGTAAACCATGAAGGACAATAATGTGAATGATGATGATGAACGCGATGTATGCGGAAAGATGTTAATGATGTGCTGAGTGGAAGAGCAGGCTTTGCAAACTGTATACAAAACATAACATGTGCTAAAAACAGGTATACTCATCAAAAACGTATCTATGGAGTTCTAGGATTGGAAGATTGGGTTGTAATAGATTTTAGCTAGTTTAAATTTAGTTTTGTTTATGTATTTTCTTCTAATTGATATACAATGAATACATACAACAAGTGTAATAAATGTTCTATTCTTTTAAATATGCAGTAAGATAGTCTTTCTGGGATAATGTAAGCAGCATTGCCGACATGTGTTCTTAGCTTATAGGTTTTAGTTATTTATTTTAAAAGAAGGTCAAGGAATCAGATGATTATTACATTTGACTTTTAATCTTTTAAACCAGTATTGTAATGCTATTGTTCATGCCTTACTTAGCCTAAAACATCTGAATTTTCACATGAATGACTCTGATAGTCTGAATTTTAGTGTAAATTGTTTTAGGTAATACACCAGATTGATGTCGCTTACAAAAATAAGCATAATTAAGAAAATATATTTTTCTTGTCCTTCAATCTGTAATTATTTCAATAATATTATATTAATAGAAAGGCAGTTTCCTTTTAATATTAGATACTGACTCTCTGGATCTTAATTTTGCATACAAAGGAATAGAAATATTGGAAAGAAAAAAATTTCAGAGAACAAAAAACTAAAAGAATAAAGATATCAAAGTGTCTAACACCATTTTTTTTTTGAGACAGAGTCTCATTATGTCACCCTCGGTAGAGTGCCCTGGTCACAGCTCACAGCAACCTCAAACACTTGGGCTCAAGTGATTCTCTTGCCTCAGCCTCCCGAGTAGCTGGCACTACAGTTGCCCACCACAATGCCTGGCTATTTTTATTTTTATTTTTTAGCATTTTATTTATTTATTTTTTTATTAAATCATAGCTGTGTACGTTAATATCATCGTGGGGCACCATACACTTGGCTCATAGACCATTTGACACATTTTCATCACACTGGTTAACATAGCTTTCCTGGCATTTTCTTAGTTATTTTGCTAAGACATTACATTACATCTATTTTTAGAGATGGAGTCTTACTCTTGCTCAGGCTCATCACGAACCTGTGAGCTCAGGCAATCCACCCGCCTCAGCCTCCCAGAGTGCAAGGATTACAGGCGTGAGCCACCACACCAGGCCCTCTAACACCATTTTTATCCACCAGTAAACAGGACATCTTTTTTGTTCATTTTTAAAAATATTATTTACAGTTTGTGAGCCAAGTCATTTGTATAATATGTTTCAAAGCACAAACTTCTGGAACAACAAAACAATTTGATATTTTAAATTATAAAAATGCCCTAGCTGAATGATGTAGAATTATTTTTCATTAATATTATCCAACTATTGTTTTGTTAAAATGATAAATAAAAGGTACAGGGCTAGAAGATGAATCTCATGCATTCTCCTTTTCTCTCCACATGACCCTTGAGGAAGGGCGTCCTGACCGTCTTCAGAGACCTGTCTGGTGTTGCTCTTTGCCTCTCTCAGCTGGACACGGGGCATAAAGATTCTTCTCTCTTTTACCTCACGTCTGCTTCACAGGCACTTCACTGTGCTGCCACGGAGGGGAGAACACACAGATTTTGGCCTCATTCATGTTCTACTAAGTTCTCACTGTATGTATTTTACTGAGGAGAAATAGATCACATCTCTTCATTCAGTTTCTTCATCTCATTGTGTTAAAAACAGACATTTACAGGCACATTTACCTGCTGTGGCGACTCTGCATGGTCACCGCTGGGGTTTGTGAGGCCTCAGGCAAACGTTTTTGCAGAATCCGAGAGAACCACAGACAGAGAAGTGGTGCTTTGTGTTTCCTTTTTATCCAGCCAGTGTGCAGGCGGCTCTTCCCAGTGTCTCTGGGCCTCCTCCTGTTTCCATCCAGGGACCATTTCTTCATGTTCTTTTTTGTCAAATGTGCTATTCCTGACTAATTTCTTATCTCCCACAGCAAGGAAAAGATAACAATGTTGTTAACTCATAATGCCAGGACTTTTCAGAAACTGTGTGTATTGAAACAAATAGATTGTCTTGCACCCACCAGCAGCCAGAATACCATGCAGTTAATGCTGGTAAACACCATGACTCATAAGGCTGCTTCATTTTATCCTGCCACTCAGGGATTTGCTTCCAGGGACTTCCTCAGCGGTATTGTGCTTCATTGATGACAACCACCAACGGGAGTCTCACCAGGAATATGCAGGAGCACGTGGCTGACTATCTTCTGAGCATGGTAACTTCACCACTCCTGTAGGATGTGAAGAACAACACAAATTCCAACTGTGTCTTCCCTTAAATTCTTTAGCCTTCATTACTACATTCCTAGGATTTGGTCTTTTTAAACATTTACCACATTCCTGATTTCCACACACTGCCATCTGTGGGAAAGATGGGCAGGGAGAGAGAAGAGGGGTGGGTGGCCCATTTGTATCTGCCAAGGCTTAACCTACGTGAGAATACAGTGTCCCCACATTGATTGGAGGCAAGAAGTTGACAGGGAACTCTGGTTTCAGAAGTCTCCCCAGTAGAATGTCTTACATGTGGGGGGGGAGGTCAGAGGGCGAGCAGTGCTTACTATGAATGCCAGCAGCAGGGCATAAAGGGTACCTGCCACCATCCCGTCACACTCAGGTGCTGTACAGTGGAGGCAGCATGGGTGGCAGTGGCTTAGAGCCCTGGCTTTTTTCCAGAGCTCAATGCTCAGGTCAGAGAATGGACCACCACTAGCCCAGAGTCCAGACCTTATCCTGGGTCCTCCAGAAGTGAGTCAAGTCATGGAAAATCAGTGTGGCAGCACCATTCAAGTGGCCCAACTGCAGCCCCACAAAAGAATACTGTGGATCAAAGTCCAAGAAATTCCAGGATGTCTGATCGTCTGAGGAGTCAAGGGTTGGCAAATAATTTAAGAGGAGAAATAGAGGAGTCCAGGTGGGTGCTACACTGGGCAGGGTGCCCTACATGGATGCCACTGCTAACCAAGGCCAGATTAAAGTACCAGAGGAGACTCAGAAGGAGGAAGACACTCCGAAGTTCAGGGTCTCCCAAGGCACGTTGCCCAAGTTCCGAGTAGTGCAGCTGTCTGCTTCCCAGCCAAGCCCTGTGGAGGAGAACACACAGAATACACTGGTGTCTCCCTAAAGCTCAGCTCCTCTGGCTAGCTAGGAATGGTGCAAGAATCTCACTTTTGGTAATTAAGTCCTTTGCATCTTAGCAGTTGTACTAGTACCACCACCTACAAGTCATAAAACTAACAACCTGACTTCATTTTTGATATTTGACTACTGACAGCTTTCAAGTTCCACTATTACCCTCTTCCCCTCTGCCGTACATACAGGCAAGCTTACGAGAAAGACTCGGGGCTCCTTCCCTTGGTCTTGGTAGGAAATTTAACCTTTTAAGCCATGTTGTACATGCAGGTACCTTGGCCTCAATCTGTTTCTTATCCACAAGATAAATCAAATCAATCTCCTTTCTCTTGTTTAGGTGCCTGTCTTATTCTCCTCAGAAATTTTCATCAATCAATCAAGCAATAAACATTTTTGCATTCTCTTATAATATGCTGTCAAAAATCTCAACTTCCAGACTAAATTTGGATGGGAGTCCATCCCACCTGTGTGAGGTGACCACAGAACATAATTTTAGTGATCTAACATTTGCAAAGGCAAGAGAGGGATGCAAATTGCTGGATAGCCTGAGAGAGGCTGTGCTTTTGCAATTAACCTGGTTCACCAGCTAGGTTCCACAGAGTTGTACAATGCTTTTCTTAAAATATATCTAAATTTTGACTCACGGTAAATCTGCTCTCTAAGATGACTGATAACCTCAGTGGCCCCTAGGGAGGTAATAGGAGTTGCTAGTTCTAATAAAACCCAGCCTAATAATTTTAGCAGTCTCAGCTACACTTGGACCAGCAGATTGCTTTGGAAAGAAACATGGTATTTAAAAACTGCTTTTCCTAATAGAAGGCCTATGACATATGTGTAGCAAGCCTACTCCCAAAGCAAGAGTCAATTTTACCTCCAGGTTTGTCATTTCACTTCTTCTGAACTTTAACCAGAGATTCTACAAGTGCAGCATAAACATTGACATGAGCCACCATCCCAAAGAAGGGCTGGCTTTTAAGGCCTACTTGGCACTATTGTTTTGAAATAATAAAATCCTGATCTCTACAAACTGCAAATGTGGAATGATCAGAGCTCCAGGATTTTGATATGGGTTGTATTTCTAGCACACCCCATAAGTAGGCTTGGGGAGAACTATTTATATTTTCTATAAGATCTGTGATGTCCCTTCCATGTGGAGAATTCTCTACCTTCTTACCAGGCACAGAGGCTCATGCTTGTAATCTCAGTGACTCAGAAAGATGCAGGGAAGGGAGAACAGTTTGAGGTAAGGAGCTGTACCAACAATGAACTATGATCATGTCACTGGACTTTAACCTGGGTGATAAAGTCAAATCCTGTCTCCACAAAACAAACTCACACCATAAAATGAGCCATAAGAAAGTGAAAGATAAAGAACAGAACATAGTCACAACATATAAACACAATCATTGGCTTTACATCAATGGATATCTTAGGTCATTCAAACTTGGGGTTGAAGGGAAGAACTGTGGTGGGACCCCAGTAAGAGCTGCGCCGGGACCCTCTCAAACCTCCAGAAGAGCTGTGGCGGGACCCATGATCAGCACCTTCCCACCTCTGGAAGAGCTGCGCCAGGACCCTCCTGGACCTCCTTAAGAGCTGTGCCCAACCAACCATGGTAAGAGCTACACTAGGCCTCCCCAGGCCATGAACAGGAACTCTGGGAGCCACGCAACTCAGTGTCCTCCCTCGTGTACCCTCCCTGCCTCCACATCCACCAGTTCATCTGGCCAGAGACTCTGGTAGCTGTGTGCCCTCCAGAGCCCTCCCTGCCTCTTCATGGAGCCTTTCTCCTAGCCAGAGACTGCTGGAACTTTGGGACCTCTGTGCCAAAGCCACTGGGCAACAGGCACTCCCAGAACCATGTGCACCAGGCCCCCACCCTATTGCTGGATCTGGGGGTGTCACACTCCGGAGCTGCTCCCACCACCAGAACTCCCTGGCTGGGGCAACCTCAGAAAAGCTACAAAGGGTCACTCCCTACAAAGATCCAGCAACAATAGAGTGATCTCTCTGGGGTCTAATCTCAGAGAGACATGACCCCAACTCTGAGGATGGGCAGAGGCAAAGGTGAAAAACAATCATGAGAAGAAATCAAAGGAAAAACTCTGGCAATATGAATAATCAGAGTAGATCAACTCCCCCAAGGAACAATGGGGCAGACACAGCACAAGATCCCATGAACAAACAAATAGCTGAGATGTCAGAAATCGATTTTAGAATCTGGATAGCAAATAAGATTGAATTAGAATTCCAAGCAGTAACCCAAAAGATGTTTCAAGAATTTGAAGAATTCAAAGACCAAATGACCAAAGATTTTAACACATTGACACAAGAAGTTGCAGCCCTCAAAGATCTAAAAAAAAAAAAAAAACAGTAGAATCCCTGAGTAACAGAATGGAGAAAGCAGAAGAAAGGATTTCTGACATTGAAGATAAAACTTTTGAACGCTCCCAAAGTCTCAGATAGAAAGAGAAATGGAGGGCAAAAACAGATCACTCTCTCAGAGAACTCTGGGATAATTCGAAGAAAAGCAATATTTATCTTATAGGGATCCCTAAAAGTGATGAAGTGGCATCACAAGGCACAGAGTCTCTTCTCCATGAGATTATGAAAGAAAACTTTTCAGATGTGCCAAGAGATTCTGAATTTCAGATAGCTGACAGTTTCATAACTCCAGCATGACTCAACCTGAATAAGACATCCCCCAGACACATCATAATCAATTTCACTAAATTTAATATGAAGGAGAAAATTCTGAAAGCAGCCAGATGAAAGAAAACAATTACCTACAAGGAGAAGAATATTAGAATAACTACAGATCTCTCTACTGAAACATTTCAAGCTAGAAGCGGATGGTCATCAACATTTAATCTCCTAAAACAAAATAACTTTCAACCCAGGATCCTGTACCCAGCTAAACTGAGTTTCATTTATGATGGAGAAATTAAGTACATTAATGACATTCACATGTTGAAGAAACTTGCCACAACTAAACCAGCTCTCCAGAATTTTCTCAGACCTATCCTCCATAAAGATAAGAATAATCCTCCACCACAAAAGTACCCACCCAGAAAATTTTTATCAAATTCCAACTTCAATAGTCGCAAAAGGATGAAAAATGTCCACCAGACTTTTGAAAGGCTTGTCAATATTCTCCACTAATGTGAATGGTTTAAATTGTCCTGTAAAGAGGCACAGGTTGGCTGACTGGATACAAAACTCAAGCCAGATATCTCCTGCATACAAAAATCTCATCTTACATTAAAAGGCAAATATAGACTCAAGGTGAAGGTATGGTCATCTATACTCCAGGCAAATGGAAAGCAGAAAAAAGCAAGTGTTGCAATCCAATCCACAAATGCAATAGGCTTTGAACCAACCAAAATAAGGAAGACTAAGGATGGACACTTCATATTTGTTGAAGGTAATACTCAATATGATGAGAATTCAATTATTAATATTTATGCACCCAACCAGAATGCACCACAATTTATAAAAGAAACTCTAACAGACATGAGCAACTTGATTTCCTCCAGTTCCATAGTAGTAGGAGTAGTAGTTTTAACACCCCTTTAACAGTGCTGGATAGATCCTCAAAAAAGAAGCTAAACAAAGAAATCTTAGATTTAAACTTAACGATTCAACAGCTGGACTTAAAAGACATCTACAGAACATTTCATCCCAACAAAACTGAATACACATTCTTCTCATCAGCCCTCGGAACATACTCCAAAATCGACCACATCCTTGGCCACAAATCTAACCTCAGCATTTAAAAAAATAGAAATTATTCCTTGCATCTTCTCAGACCATCATGGAATAAAAGTTGATCTCAATAACAACAGGAATATGCATACCCATACAAGAACATGGAAGCTAAATAACCTTATGCTGAAGGATAGATGGGTTTTAGACAAGATTAAGAAGAAAATCACCAAATTTTTGGAACAAAACAACAATGAAGACACGAATTATCAGAACCTTGGGGATACTGCAAAGGCAGTTGTCCTAAGAGGGAAATTTATAGCACTGCAAGCCTTCCTCAAGAAAACGGAAGAAGAGGAAGTTAATAACTAATGGAATGTCTCAAGCAACTGAAGAAGGAAGAATACTCCAACTGCAAAACCAGGAGAAGAAAAGAAATAACCAAAATCAGAGCAGAATTAAATGAAATTGAAAACAAAAGAATTATACAACAGACTAATAAATCAAAAAGTTGGTTTTTTGAAAAGGTCAATAAAATAGATAAACCTTTGTCCAACCTAACCAGTAAAAAAAAGGATAAATATCTGTAATTTTATCAGTCAGAAATAGTAAAGATGAAATAATAAAAGACCCCTCAGAAATTCAAAAAATTCTTAATGAATATTATAAGAAACTTTACACTCATAAATATGAAAATTTGAACGAAATTGACCAATACTTAGAAGTATGCCTCCTACCAAGACTTAGGCAGAATCAAGTGGAAATGTTGAACAGGCCTATATCAAGTTCTGAAATAGCATCAACTATACAAAATCTCCCTAAAAAGAAAAGCCCAGGAACAGATGGCTTTACGTCAGAATTCTACCAAACCTTTAAAGAACTAGTACCTATATTACTAAACCTCTTCCAAAATATACAAAAAGAAGGAATATTACCCAACACATTCTACGAAGCAAACATTACCTTGATCCCCAAACCAGGGAAAGACCCAACAAGAAAAAAAAATTATAGGCCAACATCACTAATGAATATTGATGCAAAAATACTCAGTAAGATCCTAACAAACAGAATCTAATAACACATCAAAAAAATTATAAACCATGACCAAGTGGGATCTATCCCAGGCTCTCATGTGGCTGGTTCAATATACGTAAATCTATAAATGTAATTCAGTACATAAACAAACTAAAAAATAAAGACCATATGATTCTGTCAATTGATGCAGAAAAAGCTTTTGATAATATCCAGCATCCCTTCATGATCAGAACACTTAAGAAAATTGGCATAGAAGGGACATTTCTTAAACTAATAGAGGTCATCTACAGCAAACCCACAGCCAACATCGTATTGAATGGAGTTAAATTGAAATCATTTCCACTGAGATCAGGAGCCAGGCAAGGTTGCCCATTGTCTCCGTTGCTCTTTAACATTGTAATGGAAGTTTTAGCCATTACAATTAGGGAAGAAAAGGTGATCAAGGGTATCCACATAGGGTCAGAAGAGATCAAACTTTCACTCTTCGCAGATGACATGATCATATATCTGGAAAACACTAGAGATTCTACTACAAAACTTTTAGAAGTGATGAAGGAATATAGCAATGTCTCAGGCTACAAAATCAACACCCATAAATCTGTAACCTTTATATATACCAACAATAGCCAAGCCGAAAAAGCAGTCAAGGACTCTATTCCTTTCATAGTAGTGCCAAAGAAGATGAAATGTTTGGGAATTTATCTAACAAAGGATGTGAAAGATCTCTATAAAGAGAACTATGAAACTTTAAGAAAACAAATAGCTGAAGATGTTAACAAATGGAAAAACATACCATGCGCATGGCTGGGAAGAATCAACATTGTTAAAATGTCCATACTGCCCAAAGCAATATATAATTTTAATGCAATACCTATTAAAGCTCCATTGTCATATTTTAAAGATCTTGAAAAAATAATACTTCGTTTTATATGGAATAAGAAAAAAACTTGAATAGCCAAAACATTACTCAGCAATAAAAACAAAGCAGGAGGAATCACGCTACGAAACCTGAGACTCTACTAATTGATAGTGATCAAAACAGCATGTTACTGGCACAAAAGCAGAGCAGTAGAAGTCTGGAACAGAATAGAGAACCAAGAGATGGATCCAGCTACTTACTGTTATTTGATCTTTGACAAGCCAATTAAAAACATTCAGTGGGCAAAAGATTCCCTATTTAACAAATGGTGCTGGGTAAACTGGTTGGCGATCTGTAAAAGACTGAAACTGGACCCACACCTTTC